>JAVTVY010025795.1:0-11468 GCA_036873755.1 Hanleya hanleyi
AGGAGGTTCTGTGAACTTGAAATAGTTTGGTACAGCGTTGTGTACCTCTGGATCATTCAGGATTCGGGGTAAATTAATGATGTCCAGTCCTTTATCTAAGTAGTTGAGTTTCAAGAAAAGCCGATCTTGAGATGTTTCGATTATGTTCACTGGACGATACAATCGAAAATACGCTATATCTTGACATACTTTACCGATTTTTGGTGGTATTATATTTCCTGAAGACGCAGATTGTTGTATATCTCTGGCTATTTGATCTAAAGCTCTCAGAGGTAACGCATACAGAACTGTACGTAAGCTGTGTATACTATTGGTGTGTTAGTTAAACCCACTAAGTAATTTAAAGTGATATCATCGTGAATCATCGAACTATTAAACTTTCGCCAACCATGGCTCCGTTGATGAGGTTTAAATAGTTGGGTAATGTAGGATATATTTGAACGACGGTTTGTAGCATTGCCGAACCCACTGACATTATCATTTAAACCAAACGGAAACACTGACCCAAGTTCTAGCATCCAGAATAATTCCCGCTCTCGGATTTTTCTCTCAAATACAAAGGGGGAATCCTTAGTAGATGGTTAGACGACGTCTATGATCTGAATACTAAAGTTATCCCAGCCATGGTCGGGTCCAGAAAAATGTTTACCTATAAGCAATTGTTTTTTCCTAACGGATTTTCTGTGACCGTTCACCCTAAGATGGAGTCTTTGGGTGGTCTTGCCAACATACTGTTGACCACACTTCTTACAGGAAACTAAATAAATACAGTTTGTAGTAGAACAACTAAGATCAACATATGAGTTAACAGAATATGAGTTACCAGTTAACGCGGAACTAAATAAAACTAAAGTATTAAAGAGTGGACACGCGAGGCATCCACGATGTCCACACTTAGAAATTTTGAAATTATTACATGTAGAATTCGGTGCTAAACAATCAAGCGCAATATTACAAGGTTTGATATCGTGGCCTTGCTTTGCTGTCAGAAATATATCTGTCATTTGGATTGAAAAAGGTCTTAGTGCATTTCGAACTATTAGAGACTCGGCCGAGAAACCTGCACTAAGGTTCCTCGGGTCTGTCTTAATATTATTTCTTTCTGTTGTATCCATTATGAGTGTTGGGTGTGCAGGGGCCCGGCCTCGGGGACAACTTGTCCAATACCTTATCCCCAGGACTGAAGGACGAGCCTTGGCCTTGGTTTCAAATCGGGTTTTCATGACCTTTTGAGAAGACTTCAGATGTTCTTTGGCTACCTCGCATGCCTTAGGGAGTCTTACTCTGAAGGTAGATAGATAGTCCAAGAGGTTAGCTTCCTCCGCCTCACGAAGAAACATCTTTTATTATATTCAGTGGCCCCCTGATCTCATGCCCATTGACTAACTCAAACGGGATAAAGCCTATTGACTCCATGGGCATGTCCCTTGGTGCAAATGAACAAATGATATACCTTTGACCCAACTGTCCGGATATCCGAGAACAAGATTTCAACATGTTTCTCACAGTCTGTTGATATCGCTCTAAAGAGCCCTGTGACTATTGATGATAAGCTGTAGACTTTGGTCGTCTCATACCTAACTGTTGCATGATTTCCTGGAAAAGGCTAGAAATGAAATTTGACCCCTGGTCAGATTGGATCTCGTTGAGGAGGCCATTTCGAGTGAAAACTGAAGCAAAGCTTCGACTAGTGCCTTTGTAGTTATTGTTTGAGGAACTGCCTCAGGAAATCCAGTGGTCACATCCATAATTGTCAGCAGATATTTATATCCAGACTTTGTCCTGGGTAGGGGACCGACACAATCTACCAAAACTTTAACGAGTGGTTCTTGTTGGTTTTATAGATTGCTGAGGTTCCCTTCCATCTGACATGTATGGCAGGACTTACAGTAACTTACAACATCCTTGTGCAGTTTCGGCCAGTAAAAATGGCCTGTTATCGGGATGTCATGAACCACCCGTAAGATCTCATTAAGATAGCCTAGGGGTGCCACAGTCTGGTGTAAAACTGACAAATTTCGCTAGCTCGATTTGGCAACAATATATCAGCAGCATATAGGTATTCCAATGGGTACTAATTGTGCACCTCTGTTGGCTGACCTGTATATGTTCTCTTATGAATATGACTATATGCAGGCGCTTTCAAAAACCGATCCATTCAAAGCCCGTTCCTCCTCATTCACTAAACGCTATATAGACGATCTTCTCGCTGTGGATAATCGCTATATAAGTGACACAGTGAAGGATATATATATCCACCTTCACTGGATTTGAAGGAAACTACAGATAGCCGTACAGGCACATCATATTTAGATCTATATCTCTATAAAAAAGAAGCGGGCGTTCTCTCTCGTTGACTTTATGACAAAAGAGATGATTACAATTTCGACATCGTAAACTATCCCTTTCTGGACAGTAATATTCCAGTGGGACCTGCATATGGCGTATACATATCTCACCTAGTAGCATTTGCTAGATCCTGTGTTAAATGTAACATTTTAATCAACGTCCCAAAACAGTGTTGCAGAAACTTATGAAACAGGGCTATTCCACAAAGTGCCTCCATTCAAAGTTTTCCAAATATGGCGATACATATCGCATGCTGATAGCAAAATACGAGCGTAGCGTGCAAGATCTATGGCGCTACGTTTCGTAACTTGTGTCTAATTTCATATTTTTGGAACATCATGAGGTCTTGTCGGCATCATTGAAAACTGTTGACCGCTTCTCTCTAGCAGGAAACGAACCTATGTTTATGTATACTATGATTGTCTTTTTAAATTTGGTGCTAATACTGTTATATGGAATAGGTGCTGGTGGACGTTTCGTCTCCGAGGCCCGCCCCCTGTACAGACCTTTGGGGCTTTGATATATGTTGGCATTTGTGGGAAGTTGATGCTGGGTCGACATCGGGCCTTACAGACTAGTCTTTTGTGTTAAATGCCGTCATTTACATCTGACGACGGTACAGCTCACCAATCTCCAATGTACGAGTTGTCACAGCGAAACAGCTCACCAATTACCAGTATACGAGTTGTCAGAGCATTTCCATCATAGATCTCTAGATTTGTATCTAATACCGCTTATGCCGGTGCTAGGGGCCGTGTGGTCATATGATCCAAGTTGCTACATGTACAGGTACAAGAAAAGCGTACCTGAGATACAACACATATCATGAATCGTTAGATTCTTGGTATGTGCTTTAGAATAGGTTAACCAGAGGACTATTCTGTGAAGTCATGTGACGCAGTCAGTATGTCGACACCTCTTCCCACTTCCCTTATATGTGTTGTAATTTGGATTATGGACGCGGATATTCTTTAATGGACGACGGCTGAATTATGAATGACGGACTAGACGCTTGTAATTTAGGTGGTCTTCACATTAATATGCCAGATTTCATATAGAAAAATTCGGGACGCTTCCTCTACTCAGTTTCCCTTAATACGTTCTCCATAATATCCCTGATAAGGTCATCAGCTTGCTCCCCCCTTAACTAGTGATGATCAGTTAAATATAGTCTTGTGAATTATCACTCTCATTATTTACTATCTAGATCTGATAGCCAACCACGAGTATTTTTCCCCACTCTCTCAGACTGGGCATCTTCGTGTTTCTCCTTGCGAGACTGACCTAGTTACTACACATACAGGAAATATTTCTGGAAACTCGTCCTTCAAAACTTCAGTATCCGAGTTAACCTTAGTCTTATCTGAACCGATTGCTGGAATATTCACTTTGTCCGCTAATAGTCATTTCCTTGCAAAAAGGTCACTCACTCAATAGGAATTTGTTCAGCAATCCCTACTGTAACTGGACCAGCGACCAAAACAACCTTCAGCTTAACTTGGTATGAAGAAACCGGAACATAATTCCCATCAATACCCTGAATCAACGCAGTAGCGTTCACAGAACTATCCAATGCCGAGTCCTAACATCAGAGATTGACGCTTCGTTATCTCAACTACAGGTTTTCTTCCTCCTTCCGGATTAACTGGCGACACCTCTGTCTTAGACAAGAAACTTTTGTAACCCTCCGATATCTGATCTCCACTAACACCTGCTTTGTGAGGCACTTTGTGTATAGTCTCAATCAACTTTTCAGTTTTTATACGCCCGCCAAAAGGCGGACGTATTATGTGATGGCGGTTTCCGTCCGTCTGTCCGTCCGTCCGTCTGTCCGTCCCCCGTGTCCGGTCCATATCTGGGACAGTTTTCTATCTGCAGTTCTAATTTTTGGTGAGTGGATACCCTACGGGGAGACGATGTGTCGCGTACCAAAATGACGGTCAAGGTCAGAGGTCAAAGGTCACTGGCCTAAAAAATAGGAAATCACTGAAGTGTTTGTGTCCGGTCTATATCTGTGAACGTTTTCTATCCACAGTTGCAATTTTTTGTGAGTGGATATGCTAGGTGAAGACGATGTGTCGCGTACCAAAATTGAGGTCAAGGTCAGAGGTCAAAGGTCACTGTTGCCTAAAATCAAAAAATCATTAATCATTGAGATTTTCTCTCTACAATTCTAATTTTTGGTGAGTGGATGCCCTAGGGTGGAATGATGTGTTGCATACCAAATGTAGGTCGAGGGCAGAGGTCAAAGGTCAGAGTGACCAAAAAATCAGGAAATCATTAAAAATTCTAATTTTTTGTGAGTGGATTCAATAGGGGGAAATGAAGTGTCGCATACCAAAATATAGGTCAAGGTCAAAGGTCACTGTGACCCAAAAATCAGGAAATTATTAAAAATAACATTTATTTGTGCCAGTAGATACATTAGGAGGACACAATGTGTCACATATCAAAATGTAGGTCAAGGTCAAAGGTCAAGGTCACTGTGACCCCAAAATCATGAAATTGTTAAAACTCATGATTTTTTGAGTCCATTGACAAATTATGGGTAGCCGTTTTGTCATCTACCAAAATTTAGATCCAGGTCAAAATCACTGCGACACCAGAATCAAGGTCAAAGTTCAGTGTAACCTAAAAATCAGGAAATCATTAAAAATTACTAATTTTTGGTGAGTGGATTCAATAGGAGGAATGAAGTGTCGCGTACCAAAAATTAGGTCATGGCCAAAGGTTACTGTGACCCCAAAATCAGGAAATTATTAAAAATAGCATTTTTTTGTGTCAGTAGATACATTAGGGGACACGATGTGTCACATACCAAAATGTAGGTCAAGGTCACTGTGACCCCAAAATCTTGAAATTGTTAAAAATCATGATTTTTTGTGTCCATTGAGAAATTACGGGGAGATGGTTTGTCATGTACCAAAATTTATGTCAAGGTCAACAGTCAAGGTCACTGTGACTCCAGAATCAAGAAATCTTTGAAAATTACTTTTTTTGTGTCAGTAGATACATTAGGGGAAAATGTACCAAAATGTAGGTCAAGGCTGAACATCAAGGTCAATATGACCCCCAAACTCATGAAATTCATAAAAATCATGATTTTCTTGTGTCCATTGAAACATTGATGGAAGACGATGTGTCATGTACCAAAATTTAGGTCACGGTCAAAGGTCAAGGTCACTGATCCCAAAATCAGGAAATCATTAAGTCACATTTTCATATGCCTGTCAAAGACGAGATCATGTAATGCGATGTTTCTTTCTGTCCATTCATCCATTAACATTTGTTGTCCATGCGATATCTCTATAGTTTCAAGGTATGGAATGGTATCAAATACCTTACTCACATGGCGAAGAGGAGCCATACATCAATTTGTCAAATGTCAAGATCATAGTCCCCCAAAACTGAATCTAGTTTAGCTGACTATATATATTAGGTTGGAATATTCAGAGTTCTCTCCCCTACATATATATGGCATTTGTCCTGTGGAGTTGTCTCCCATGTTTGAAACCACCACATTTAGTTAAACTGTTGTGAAATAAAAACCATACATTTACTAATTTAACGGGGAGAGGGGTCATTTATGAACTTCATACCTGTTTATCAACTCAAGAACAAAGGTTTACCTCATCAGTTTCTTCTTCCTTCATGAAAAATTCTCTCGTCTGAAAGAAATCCATTTGCAGGAAAACTACTATTTTCTTGTGTTCGACTTTTGTCGATTTCAGTGTTGGATATGTGAGCTCTCGGTTCTTGCTTCAAGGTCAACTAGTTTCCAAGAGTTTCCAAGCTCATTTTAGTTTATCATTCAATTTTAGATGTGATATATATGTTACATTCTCAGAGGCACAAAATTGTAGACCTTTCTCTGGATTGCTAGTTACCAATTGGAATCAAGGCTGTTAAACAACCTTGAAATTTGCACCAATGTAATTCCAGATATACGGGCGTATATTGAAGCCCCTTGGGCTCTTGTTTACCTATGGGAGGTAACTCTGCTTTTAATGAAAGCAACCGGCTTATTCCCCGGTCTGTCATAAAAGTTTCCAGCAGTCTGCCTTTAATGACCTTTTTCGAACGTTATAGTTGCATGTAGGAGAATTTGATGACTTGGGAAAGGTTTTACCAGGCTCCACTGTCTTCTTTTCTAACCCAGAGCCTACTTTGTCACCTTAGATTTTCCCATCCATAGGGCTAGCACCAGGGTTTTGGTCGCTGCTCTTATTGCCAAATTTTCCACCTTCCCATTTTTCCGCATAATTCCCCTACTGGAATTTATCATTTTCTTGTGAGTTAATTATGCATAGGGATGCCTTATGTGTTTGTCAGTTTCTTCTTTCTTCCGCTTCTTCTTTTTCCCACTTTTCTTTTCCGCCGAATAAATTTTGAATGCCTCTGGCAATTAACTTCAAATTTGTGGTGCATATTGGTCCTGCCCAGGGGAAGACAACTGTTGTTTTTCAGCATTGTCCGAAACTAGGAACTGTGTCTTTATCTACAAATCCCCTTCTATGCAAATTTCTGTTTTGTTGAATATTACCGTCGGATAACTTCCTAATGACTTCGTCAATCAACTTCAAATTTGTTGTGCATATTGCTCCTGTCTAGGGGAAGACATCTGTTGTTTTTAAGCTCTGTCCGAGACTGGATACTTGTGTTTTATCTACAATTTCTATTATATGCAAATTTTCCGTCTGGTAAAGTGGTTGTCTGTGTTTGGGTACCAATTCCATATTCTCATTTGCATAGATGTTAAACCCAGATACATTAATTCAAGAACCTCTCAGAGCCAAATCTAGGTGGGCGGGACAGGTAACAAGACCATGTGATTGTTATTTTTTGTGCTGATCCACCTATAGGTGGCAACACCTGGGGACAAAGTTAACATTTAATTTCCGGACAATAATTTCTGAAAAACTGAAATTTTTATCGAGCTCTTAGCTTTGGGTGCGGGAAGCTCAATATACAGATCTAAATGATGTCTGTGGATGTCTGTGTTCCTGCCCCTGTTCTTGTCTCTGTCCCTGTCCAAAAAGTTGTTTTAGACTTAGAACTTAGAACGTCGTCTATTTATCTCACCTCTTGCATATCGCTCCAATTTATTGCCTGTATATAGTAAGATTCTGCTGGTGGACTGTTAGCCCCCGAGGCCCGCCCTCTGTACATGTCACTCGACAAATACATGTAGATTTATTGTTTCTGTGGGAAATTGAAGCCGTACGACGCAGGACTTTACAGGTTAGTTTTTCTAGGTTTCTTGCATTTACCAGGTTACCCCATGTTAAGGCGTCTACTCCATCAGACGTCCATGATGCTCATCCATTAACATCAGCTGAGTTTTTTGAGCTGATCTGTCATCACAGCTCCCGAGCTAGCGTACATCTAATTGCCCTTAAGCCGGTGCTAGGGGCCGTGTGGATACTTCATAGTCTCCACATGAAAAGCTGCAAGAAAAGCGCGGATGGGATACTAAGGCTACGCCCGAGAATCCTCCGTTTTCTCGGGTCTGAATGTTCGTTGTCGATGAATACTTTCCTGTAGAGTCATATGGTTGCTTTTTAGTCACCAGACGTCGTCAATTTTTCCCACCTCTTGTATATCGCTCCAATTTAGAAAATTGTTCCTGTCCACAGCTTCTCGGCCCCGCGCTATGTCTCCTGAACTAAGCCCTGCCCGGCCCTCCAATTCTCATATATTCCGGGAGATTGTATGATGCTACACCAATTCAACCTAAGCACTCGGGAGGATGTCCCCAGTGTACATTGTTTTTAGACACACATATGCCGAATCACCTACAATATATTCCTTTAAACTAATTACTAATAGGTTGATGACATTTCATTTCAGAAGTACAATATGAAATAACCGCTGAACCCCCGTTTTGGATTTCGTGTCGCCTTAAATGAAGGACAACATTTAACATTTCGTTCAATTTTGCTATCAATTCATTCTATTCCACATCATATGATTTACGCTAAAGCTTTTGCACGAACCATCTGTGTGCACACATGTCCACACATATAACTTACTAAGTGTAACTTTGGGTGCACACTGTGCATGATCAATTTCCTGAATTGAACCTTGTGGTTCTTCAGACTGACAGATGATTGCATGCAGTTGTCAGTGTGGTTGTTTCATGTGCAGTGAGATTTCTGTGGCCTTCATGTCAGCACACCTACCACTACCCCCGAGGAGAGCATGTCCCCACCCCCAGGGCACCGAGCCCCACCCTCTATCTCCAAACTAGCCCGATCTTCATATCTTGTGTTTGAGCTTAAGTATCCAATATATCTTGTCAGAAAGTGTGAAATTTGTGTGTAATGTGCAATGTTGGTAAAATTCTGCCACCCCTCAATGAATTGCAACCCTAAAAGGGTTCAATTTATCAGGCACAGACCCATGTTTTCAAATTTATTGTGTCGATAGATTGTGTCGGAGACCCTAGTTTGAGAGCGGGAACCAGTCTACGGTCAGTCTTCGTAACGTCACCATCAAGAAAAGATAAGCGATGACAGTTTACAAATTGGAATTCAGCTAAACTTGGGGTACCAACTGTTTTAAAGCTTCTAGCAGACAAACTACTTCGAATCAAGTGAAGTAGATATAGACCGATATTTTTATCTCTATTCTACTTACATAAAATATAAGAATGAGAATCTAAAAACTTTTGCATTTCACCTTTAATATCCAAGGGAATACTGTTCTTAAATTCTTCCATAAGAATAACTTACCTCAACTGGCCATATCCCTTCCCTACCTGTAATGACCTGTAACACCTATCAAATACCATCTTTTTCTCCTTTGCAAATTCCACAAATGTCTTCTCTGACTGAAAGTTTCTAAATTTCTGCCTAAAGGCTTCAGGCACCAGTTCATAGGCTGTCAAAATGGCAGCTTTCACCACTTCATAATTAGTAGACTGTTTCACAGATAATGTGTAAACTTCAGTTGCGTTGCCTACAACTACACTTTGTAGCAGCATTGTTCAGAGATTTTCTGCCACTCCAAACTGTGGGCAATTTTCTTTCCTATCAGATCCTTCCCTTGACCTAACTTCTGAGGCCGCAACTCATGCTCTCTTTGTCTAGTATTCTCCAATCCCCCCCCCCCCCCCTCTCTCTTGTTCTCTTTCTTTATATCTTTCCTGTTTTTCCAACCTCAACCTTTCTAATTTGAGCTGTTCATTTTCCACCTGACTCTCCTTTTCTAACCATAACTTCTTCCCTCTGCCTCTAATTTTCTTGCGTTTGCCTCTGCCTGTAACTCATTCTCTTTCAACTCTAACTTTGCTAATTCTACCTCCTTGCCAAACTCGTATTCCTCATCACCGTCAAGAGCATTGTCAAAGTGTAAACATGTTGGAAAATTACTGCTGCAAAGCACAACTAGAAAAAAATCAATTTCTATATCTACCCAACATAATACTGTTTATCCTTTAAAGATAAATCATTTTATTCTGTATTGCCCGCCCAGTTGAAGTTGTGAGATTTACGTGTAAGAGTAGCCTCCCTTGGTGTGATAGACTGCGCAGTTGTCATGTTGTCGCCACATGATTGAATTGCATAGGCAATTGTTCCTGTTGGGGGGTCCTTGAATTGATCGGCCTCTCGCGTCGGGGTTTTTGTGGAACACACACACGATTAATTTCGTCTTCACATTTTTTGGAGTTTTTCTGTATTTTTGGTCAAGCTTGTTGCTATCCATCTTGTCATCGGGTTTGAGAAATTAGTTTTTTAACTGAAGGCGAAGTCCATGAAGCGGAAATATTTGATTATTTACACTATTTTTCAGATTGTGTTGCCTGTGGGGTACGGCTGTGTACAGTGGCACGCGGTAGCGCCATGCAGTGAGTGCGATTGAGGTCAAACACCATCAACTCGGTCAAGTGCTGTCAGTGTTTCAACGGTTGGAATACGCCGTACATAAATAATCGAGGAATCTTTGTACCATGTCATGATGTGGACAGTTGGTGGACTCCGACTGAACAGGACAACTTGGAAGATTTCCAAGTAACTTGGTAAGTGTATGTCTGTGACATAACTAAATTATGGGGTAAATGGGACGGCCGTATAAAGGCTATAGCAGTTACCGTACCAGTATACTGATGTAATTGTTGTTGTTACTGAAGTAGGACCTGGTCCGGGAGAAGATGCGGCAGGATTACCTGTATAATAGATCTTGCAAATCCCTCCGGCTGTATATAGTACCTCTTTCTAATACGGCTGGATGTGGTCGACTGGGCCGAGTTTTAGCATGGACTCCCCGATCTCCCGTTTTCAGCCTTCTGGCTTTTCATTGGCTGAGGGTCTTCGGGATTTTCCGGCCATCTTCGCTGGTTCAACATGATCTCAGCGGCCACTACCACACCCTTCCCCCTCCTGATTTTTGGGGTGGGTTATCTCCAGCCTTTCAGCCTTCCAGCTTTTTCTTTTATCGTGTTTTACATCCAGCCCTATCCCTACCCTAACTGTCCTAACTTCAAAATATGTCCCTAAAAACTCCCGGATATTCCTAAACCTTATGCTACACTTAAAATGGTGCAGTTCCCATTACTCCAGCATTTCTGCCTAACATGTCCTGCCCTTACAAATAAGCTACGCCAGCCTCAAAAATGCCGACACTAAAAACTTCCCTATCTCTGCACTAAAAATGATGCACTATTAAAACACACTAAAATTGTTTTTCCCAGATTCAAAGAAATACTCTATTTCTTTCTTTCTAAACCTCAACTTCAGTCTGTTAGCAGACCGCGAGGCTACTGAACACCCCCCTTCCCCCCACCGGGGCATGCCTACTAGCTGCCCCAGTGGAAAATCCAAAAGCTACCCATAAAAATTAACCTTAAGAAATGTACTCCAAGGCCTAGCAGCCTTATCCCCTCCCTCCTCAAAATTTAGATGGCTCATCAGCCATTTAGCCTGGAGCCAACCACACACGCTGAGCACGGAGCTGACAAGTCACCCAACCCACCAATTCTTTAAGATCCTTCAACGGCCTTTTAAATATTTAGGCCTAGAATTGGCACCTATCCATAAAAAGGGCTATGTAATCCTAAAGGGTGACAAAAAAAAAGAAAAACTTTAAAGTTTAAGTTCTTGTAACTCTCCATTTATTTT
>JAVTVY010025796.1:0-11772 GCA_036873755.1 Hanleya hanleyi
AGGTTATTTATCCGGTTATTCTGGTGTTAATTTTTTGCTCTGATCTGTACAGTTCCCGAGTTAACGTATCTAATTCCGTTTCAGCCGGTACTATGGGCGGTGTGGTTATCTCCTAGTTTCCACGTGAACACTATAGCAATAAAAGGGCGTCTGAGATACCAAGGCTACGTCCGTGTTCTAGTCTGAATGTGAGGTGAATAGGGAGGCTTTGCTGTGAAATCATATGGTTGCTTTTTAGTCGCTAGGCGTTGTAAATTTTTCCCACCTCTTATATATCTCACTAAATTAGGTCTACAATTGGGTACAAAGGTTATAAATTGAAGCGATATGCAAGGGGTGGGAAAAATTGACGACGTGTGGCGACTGAAAAGCATCCATATGACTCTATATGAAAGCATTCGTCGATACCTAACATTCAGACCCGAGAATTCGGTGAATTCTCGGATGTAGCCTTAGCATCTCAGCCACGCTGAAAATAAATTGCACAAATAATGAAACCGAATTAGCCAATCAAATGGGCGGATCAATCTCAGTTGCTCGTAACAAACTGACATACCTTATATCCTGAAACGCATACGCATTGGTTTGAGGATCCAGATTCTGCGTTAAATTAATCGCGAACAGATTTCGAAGGCACGCGTCTATAATAAATAAGTCGACGGTGTCCTTTCTGTTCCTTTGTGATGGCCATCATATCACCTAATACGACTTGATCTGGGTGAGGTCTAGATAACACGTGGTCAATGGCGTGGAGTATTTCAACATGCCTCCTGTCTTGAAATGTAGCACAAAAGGATCGTCATTGGATAGCGGTAAATATGGGCATGGTTTATACATTCTTCGATTCAATATGCTTTTCTATAGCCTGCTGGACCGTTGACTATCATCGTGAATGGATGCTCAAACACCATTATCGAAGCTACGGCTGTTATTGAAGGATACGTATTTCGTTGATTTCGTTTCGTTGAATTGTAACTGGTCTTACATGCAAGAAAAGATTCTCTACTACGGGACTTGCTTGGTAAACTTCCTAGGTCCACAGGAAAAAACTAAAGTAAATGTATAGGATCAATTGTGGAGAAACACTCAGCTCTATTCAAAGTTAACACACATTGTTTCCCTGCAATTTGAGAAATCATTCTGATTCTGCAGCGTTCTTATTCGAAAGAAGTTACGAACATTCTGACAATAAGCGGAAAATGTGTCTGCATAATTCAATAAGACTGGACAATGTCTTCGAACAGGTCAGTCTTTTCGCCTTCTTCATATATGTCACTGCTTAATATCACTCAAACTTTTTATCGAGTATATGGAGAGCTGAGAGAGAATGGATTAAAGCAAAGCTCGGGCGGGTTGGAGTTAGGAGAGCTGGAAGGGGAAGGGGAACCAGATTCCGCAATAATGTTTTGTGTATGCCCCCTTTATAACACGGACGATTCACCATAGGGTATTCACATAGTGTTTTATCTTTTGTTTATACTCTAGCTCTGACTGGCTCACCAACGTTGCAATGCGATGGAGCATTTTGTTAAGACAAGTCATAAAAAGTACTATATCCCATCACACTGGGATAGAGAGATAACCTTTAACGTGTAGGTATGTGAGTGCAGAGAACAGTATGTGTTTTAAGTAAAGTTTCCGTATATGTTCTCTATCACCACCAACATGAGACGTAAACCAGATTATTAAGCCAGTGATGTAACGGACCATTAAATAATGTTTATACGCGATTAACGACGTGATGAGAATGTCTCAGATACCAGGATACTTACGCCGACTAAGACACCAATCATGCAATTCCTCAAATTGGTGCCTGGACAAAAGGAAAATGATGGAGCAAAGCAAATATGGATGCGGAACCAAAATATATAACTATTATTCTCATTCCAATTATCGACATTTCCTTACCGATATCCGATCCACATAGTCGTCATATTTCATGACGTGCACTGTAGCTTAGGTGGTTATCTTAATTAACAGAGTGCGGAATTTCCGCAAACTGTCTACCCTAAAATATCTTTCGACTTTGTGGATGACAAAATGTTGGATCTGACGCCTATATTACGGTCGTTCCCTATATTTGGACAGAGCTTGTCTACATATCGAGTAAGTTTATCTCCGATAGTTGACACCTCTTCATGCTACATACACATTCGAATGGTTGCAGGCGCATTCGAGAGACCAAATGGAATGCTTGCGAACCTGTAGAGGATCATATTTTCATTCATGGATATCATCTCTATCTATTCTTAAGTCGAGCATAGGAATAGCATCAAACACTGTAGTTGCATTCCATAACTGTTGCTCGACAATCTCTCATGCTACCATCGCCATAGCTCAACAATACCATTAAGGAGGCATATGGGCTACAACATGGCTGAGCCTACTGCCTCCAACGTGCTGTGACGTGATTATATATAAAAAAAAAATTTATAATTGACAAATTTTTATTCTTTTTATATAGGCCTACACATGTACAATATATACAAAATAATAAGCATGTAAATACTTACTTAAAATATACCCGTGTTACACTTGCCGATCGCGTCTTAAGAAGCAGCCTTTACCTCTGTTATCATACAATGTGATCCAAACGTTACATTTCAGAATGTTGATTAGGGCTTTCTCATCAGTATCATACCAATCCCCCAAAATTCCGTAATCATTATCACTTACATCAACGTTAATAACAAAAGATGGGCATCAGTCAGCCGCCGTGTAGAGGTCCTCTCTAAATAAGAGGTGACAGGATGACCATAAATGGTTGAAGCGCTCCTGATCCCTGTTTATGTAGCAGTTGTACTTATTGATTGAATATAATTTGTGTAGTTCTGTCTTGATATAAACTATGTTTGGCCTCTCCTGTCTTACTTTTTGTTTATAAATCTGGTATTTTATTGCTATTATGATATAGTTCAAAATATTATTTCTTTTACCACTCAATCCTAACAAAACCTTGCTTTCATTGAAATCGACGAGAATGTTTGCCTTTATCCTTAACCACTCTTATATTTGCTGCCAAATTAACATAGCTTCCTCACAACTCCAAAGTAAATGCGAAACCGTCTCTTTCTCCTGTTTGCAAAAAAGTGCATGAAGAACTAACGTCTGGGTTCAGTTTATTTGCGAAAATATTTGTAGTCAGAATGCCATTAACTACTCTATATTGGAACCATCTTATAGTGGTATCGTTCATGGTGCCCTTAGCTACAATTAGGTTAAATGTCTTCCATTCTTTTTCACTAAATACCTGCCCTATGCATGTCTCCCAGTTTATATTCGCTTTGGATTTTTCAAATCTACTATTAGTAAGAATTTCATCAAAGAGTTTACAGCCCTTAACATTTCTTACTAACGGAAAAATATGTGGTGGTATGAATGGAAGCAGCAGAGGTTTGTTGAAACCTTTAATATCGAATTTTAACGAAGCATTTTTCACCGCTTCAATAACACCTTGAAATTCAAGAAAGTTAATATCACTATTATACATTGCATTAAACTCTTCATACTTCATATATTGACCTCTTGAATTGATCAAGTCGTTTACGAATTTAATGCCTTTATGCAACCAGTACTTGTACATGAAGGGACTATTTGCTATTTTAAACAAGTCGTTATTCCATATGATCTCTTTTCTAAAAGCCTCTTCCGAAATTTCTTTGTAGACTATTTTTTGTTGCAGAGCGGTCCAGGGTTTCAGGACATCTCGCCAAAACTGATTTTTAACTAGAGGTAATATGATGTTTATCAGAGTAATTGAACCCATTTCTAGGATATTGTATATTTTAGGAATTTCCATCAAAAAGAGGTTGATCCATTTCTCATCTGGTTGTAACATACGCCGCAACGTATATATTTGATATCTACGACAGATTTGGGGAAATAACAGGACTAGTCTCAAAGGTGCTTCGGGAATTGTCATGATTTCGCATGCACGCTTCGGTTGTTGCCTCTTCTGTCTTGCGGGAAATTAGTCTAGTTTTATGTATACTATGATTTAATCTTTTAATTTGGTTATTATTATGTTATTATATGGATTAGGTCTTTGGATTATGGACGCGGAAATTCCTTAATTGGAGTGATATGCAAGTGGCGGGGAAAATTTACGACGTCTGGAAAGCATCCCTCGGCATCTAACATTCAGACCCGAGAATACTGGACGACGGCTGGATATTGAATGATGGACTATATAGACGCTTAGTATTCTAATGTCAAAAGTTAGGACACTACCACTTACTTTGCAAATCTCTCACGTGCTATTATCCTGGGTAGGACATTAACACGCGCATTAAAGCCCATTTTTGGACAGTAGCGGACGACTAGACATCAGTAGTATCTACAGATGCCAAGTTTCATTCACGATTGCCTATATATTCACAGAAAACGTTACTTTTCTCGATTAATCCCATTAGAACGATTATCATGCTATGCTCATTTGTCAAGTCAGAAGACGACGGAGAAAGTAGTTTTGACTTACAGTGGTAATATATTTCAATTATACATCTCCCTGATCTTACAGCAAATTACAAGCGTCTAGTCCGTCATTCATAATTCAGCCGTCGTCCATTAGAGAATATCCGCGTCCATAATCCAAAGACCTATTCCATATTCCATATAACAGTATAAGCACCAAATTCAAAAAGACAATCATAGTATACATAAACGTAGACTTGTTTCCTGCAAGAGAGAAGCGGTCAACAGTTTTCAATGATGCCGGCAAGACATCATGATGTTCCAAAAATATCAAATCCGTATCGCTGATCAGTATTCTTAATCCATAATATTCGTTGTAAAGTCGTCATCTAGAATGATGTATCTCAGTCACGCTTTGATTGTGACTGTTCATATGAGTACCATGAGGATCTTGAAGTACATGGGTTCATACGGCCCCTAGCCCCGGGTTAAGCGGAATTAGACACAAGTTACGAAACGTAGCGCCATAGATCTTGCACGCTACGTTCGTATTTTTATTATCAGCATGCGATATGTATCGCCAAATTTGAGAAACTTTGAGTGGAGGCGTTTGGTGGAATAGCCCTGTTTTATAAGTTTCTGTAACAATGTTTTGTGACGTTGATTAAAATCGTCACATTTAACACAGGATCTGGCAAATGCTACTAAGCGAGATATGTATACGCCATATGCAGGTCCCACTGGAATATTACTGTCCAGAAAGGGATAGTTTACGATGTCGAAATTGTAATCATCTCTTTTGTCATAAAGTCGACGAGAGAGAATGCCCACACCAATAAATATATTAATCAACACATGCATGACACACTTCAAATGAACATTTCATGAAACAACAGAGATACTTTTACATATATTCGAGCAGTTCAGTTTGGATTGGTCATACATATATGCTTTCATGAAGATCGTTAGTAATTTTCACTGATATGAATGTACTACTTCAAGTAAGTTGTAGACCTAAGATTCAATAAGAAATGAGCTGTCGTCCATGTTCTGCAGCCAGTATACGTAACCTGTCTGTGATGTGCCATCACTCTAAGGCTTTCTTCAGATTTACTTCTGTTCTCATATGAATACGCCTATATGCCGAAATTGTCAAAAGATAACAATTCCAAAGCCCATTCTTCCTAATTCACCAAACATTATATAGACGATCTCCTAGCACTGGATAATCCGTATATCATTGCATTTGAAGGAAACTACAAGAGACTACGACAAGAGAGATGATTACAATTTTGACATAGTCAACTACTCATTTATTTATTACAATATTCCAGAAGGACCTATACGGCATATACATATCTCGCCTGAAATAACTGCTAGATCATGTGCCGACTGTGACAATTTTAATCAAAGCAACAGAATATTTCTACAGAAACGTGTCAAACAGGGCTATACCACAAACGCCTCCATTCAAAGTTTCTCAAATTCTGTGATAAATATCCCACACTGACGGCAAAATATGATCGTAGTGTGCAAGATCTCTGTCGCAACGCTTCGGAACCTGTGGTTGGTTTCGCTTAACCCGAGGTTAGGGGCCGTATGGTCATTCACAAAGAAGTTGAACTGAACGGACCCCAAAACGGGGAACGCCTTTAACATTGCGCTAAAATTCACTCACTGTGTCTCCTAGTTTTACTCGTTGCTTTCTTTGTCTTAAATATGAAGTTATGACTGCAAGACTTGTTTCTGCCATTCCATATGCCTGAAGTTTAGCGACAAGCAAGTCGTGAGGCAGGCAGTCGAACGCTTCGGATAGGTCCATCAACAAAGAAGCAACTTTTTGCTTGCTGTCAATGGCTTCCCTCCATTCCTCGACTATACGAATTAAAACGTACTGACAGTTGTACCCTTTCCTATAGCCGGATACGAGAGGTGAAAATACTAAATCAGTGAAGGCTGTGATCTGGTCATTGACGCACCTTTCGAAAACATTAAACATACACGTCAGTAGACTTACAGGGCGATATTTTATTTTCTAAAGAAAATCACCTTAGACTCACCTTTCTTGTAAACTGGAGTGATCTCAGCAAGTTTAAGCTGACTTAGGCATGATCCACGATCTAAACATTTATTAGTAACCGTTGATATAGGCCCTGCAATAACGATTATGCGTCTTTAATCAGTCTAGGCGAATAGTTGATTGGTTAACTAGGCCGAAATCGACAAACAGGTAGTGGCGATCACATAGTCTGAAGGGATAATTTGTATTGTGCAAGTCATACATTGTGTGAACATTTAATTCCTACAAACAATACTCCCAAAATAATATCGCACTGTGGTTACATAACTATACTTATGCGAATTGCAAATCACTTAAATATATGTGAGGTATGTATGACATCCTCGCTGCTGCTACATATCTCAATTGAAAAAAAAAATGTTTCTTAAAGTCGAGCCACTGGCTTATTAAGAGCAAGCGTCTGGTCCGACATTCAATATTCAGCCGTCGTCCATAAAAGAATTTTCGCCTCAATTATCGAAAGACCTATTTTCTATGATATCACCAATTCCAAATGTGTATGAAATAAAACTAATAAAAACACAAAATCATTTCCTACAAGAGAGAAGAGGTCAACACTTTCGATGAGCAAGCAAGTCAGTAATTACAAGCGTCTGGTCCGTCATTCATAATTCAGCCGTCGTCCATTAGAGAATATCCGCGTCCATAATTCAAATTACAACACATATAAGGGAAGTGGGAAGAGGTGCCGACATACTGACAGAGCCACATGACTTCAAGGTATAGCCTTTCGGTTATAGCCTAAGTAGTATACAATACCCGAATTGGCGCAATAGCGCCTCACTGCGCATGCGCAGAACCTGGTGTGACGTCACAATTGAGGAGGTTTTGGGGCGGTATTGGGGTGGTGTGACGTCACATGTGATGTGTGGGAGGTGGGTACAAATGTGGGAGGTGGGTACAAATGTGGGAGGTGGGTACAAATGTGGGAGGTGGGTACAAATGTGGGAGGTGGGTACAAATGTGAGAGGTGGGTACAAATGTGGGAGGTGGGTACAAATGTGGGAGGTGGGTGCAAATGTGGGAGGTGGGTACAAGATGGAATGTGTGCGCATGCGTGATGTGTGGGAGGTGGGTACAAAATGGCCGCCAAGTGTCAGTCAGTGCAAGATGTGGGAGGTGGGACAAGATGGCCGCCAGTGTCAGTCAGTGCAAGATGTGGGAGGTGGGACAAGATGGCCGCCAGTGTGAGTGAGTGCAAGAATTTTACAGGTACATCTGACCATTGTATACAGGTGCCTTATACCATTGTATACAGGTACATCTGACCATTGTATACAGGTGCCTTATACCATTGTATACAGGTACATCTGACCATTGTATACAGGTGCCTTATACCATTGTATACAGGTGCCTTATACCATTGTATACAGGTACATCTGACCATTGTATACAGGTGCCTTATACCATTGTATACAGGTACATCTGACCATTGTATACAGGTGCCTTATACCATTGTATACAGGTGCCTTATACCATTGTATACAGGTGCCTTATACCATTGTATACAGGTACATCTGACCATTGTATACAGGTGCCTTATACCATTGTATACAGGTGCCTTATACCATTGTATACAGGTACATCTGACCATTATATACAGGTGCCTTATACCATTGTATACAGGTGCCTTATACCATTGTATACAGGTACATCTGACCATTGTATACATGTGCCTTATACCATGGTATACAGGTGCCTTATACCATTGTATACAGGTGCCTTATACCATTGTATACAGCAGAAATTGTCTTTGTAACGTCTTATTGTGACATCATGGCATTATTTTTGTTTTGTGACACTGTGGAACTGTAAAAATTCCATGAATGGAAAAGAATGATAAAACCCATTAGTGCATAATATTGCTGAAATAATGCCAACAGAAAACTCAGAGTCAATTTAAATATTTATTTGTATTGAGCAAATTACAAGAATTTCGAAGAGAAAAGAGCCGAAATAATGTCTGTCTGTCCTGGAAATCAGCTGATCAACAATAAATCGACATCTCCGTGACCTTCAAGGAGATTTTGACATTAGGTTTTACCCGCTTTTATCACAAATCATTATAAAGAAATTGTCACACCCGGTGAACTCCTGAAACCCACATCCTACCCTGCTAGTCTGGTGATAATAAAATTTAAAGATCACATGTCCAACACATACTCACATAATGAAGCAAGAATCGAACTTGCGCACCCCTCGAGATGAAGGATACCGTCCATGTTTCATTTTTTTGAGGTGTACTGAAATGCTCTCTCTAATTTATGCCCCGGTATCTATTTTCACATCTAGGTTGAAGATTTATATCGACACTGCTACACACTTTTCGACATGTGTTTTCACTTTCGATGAAAGCACAAAACAGTCTAAAAAATTCACCTACGCTAATATTTTCTGGTGTTTTGTAGAATATAGATTCGCGTTCATTTCTATTTCGTCAAGAAAAAATGTTTTTTAGAATATAGATTCGCGTTCATTTCTATTTCGTCAAGAAAAAATTTTCATCTCGAAAATTGGCAGATTGAAATGTTCTCTCTCTCTCTCTCTCTCTCTCTCTCTCTCTCTCTCTCTCATTTTATGACATGCAAGTATAGTACTAAAGTCTAGCTTACCTGATAAAAGAAGTTTAGTCCAGATGTATACCTATATTCCATACTCCCGGACGTTTGATGCATATCTGGGGGGCTGTTTTTTTCCTAGGTGGATATAACACACCACGAATCTCATTTCCATATATATTTTTTCGAAATTCACAGATATTTCCACCTTTACGCACTAAACTATGAAGCTAATGATTTTGGTCAGCGGCACATAGATGTTCCCTGGTTTGGTGTCCACATCCCAGCGGTTTTCTGTTTCTTGGCTTGTCACGCATTTTTTCGAAATTCACAGATATTTCCATCGAGATATCAGCTGAGCTAACGGCCTCAATTGTCTGTCAGCTCTGTTGTGTCAGCGCACACGGTGAGCAAAAGTTTCAAGAAATTGATTTCAGTTCCCGCATAACGTCTTCTTCAAGTCCATTTTGAAGAGTCGAGCGTATGAATCGAGTCAAAATAACATGCAATTCATTTGCCTGTCCGGTAAAACTGGTGAGTTGTTGGCTTGCGTTCGCCGCACACACACTGAGGATTTGGCCTCGCGAGACGAAAATAGTTTAATATTTTTTCTCCCGCCTCGCTGTTCAGCCAATGAACTATTAGAAAAGCATATGTGTGTGCATATTAATAAAACCACGGGCGCCTAAAAAATGAACACATTTCATTACACTGTAGCGAATTGTTGCCATTGCACGTGTGAGTCAGTACGTTTTCATATCCACCTCAAATTGACACGGAGAATTTCATTGCCAGTAAAATTGTAAGTTCATTGCGGAAAGAATTGATATTCCATAAATTCCTGCGGGAAATAGGAAGTACACATATATAAAGAATATTGTCTTCACGTAAAAGTTTGTACATTTCAAAAAAAAAATTTTCAAAACAAAACAAAAAAATGTGAAGTAAAACCCGTCCTTCGGATGGGAAAGTTGTTTTGAACTGTAAACAAAAATTTTATTTTGAGGTAGAGGGTCGAGTGAGGTATCATATTGAAGCTGACGTGAAATGCTTCACATTGATACCTCACTCGACCCCATTGCACCACTAGGGGCGCCTCTAACCCAAAAAGGATATTTTGAAGATTACGCATGCGCAGAATGCTGATAGTTCAACCCACACCCAGTCTATCAGATGCGCCTTCACGTCACCTTCAATTTGATACCTCACTCGACCCCATTGGACCATTAGGGACGCCTCTAACCTCAAAAGGCTATTTTGATGTTTTGATATTTGAAGATGAAAAACATCAAACATCAAAATAGCCTTCCCCCAAGGTTAAGGCGTCTATCGAGTCAGTGAATGTCAAGAGTGACGGCTGGCGCATCTAATAGACAGGTGTGGAAACTTGGAATGAGGTAATTCTGCGCATGCGCGAAATAATATGAAAAATATCAAAACATCAAAAATAGCCTTTTTGAGGTTGAGGCGTCCCTAATGGTCAATGGGGTCGAGTGAGGTATCAAATTGAAGGTGACGTGAAGGCGCATGTGATGAGCTGGGTGTGGGTTGAACTATCAGCATTCTGCATACGTAATCTTCAAAATATCCTTTTGGGTTAGAGGCGCCCTAGTGGTGCAATGGGGTCGAGTGAGGTATCAATGTGAAGCATTTCACGTCAGCTAATGATACCTCACTCGGCCACTACCTCTAAAATAAAAAAAATCTTCGTACACCAGATTTTGATGTTTATCTTAAAAATAGCCTTTTTGGCGTTAGGGGCGCCCCTAGTGGCCCGATGGGGCCGAGTGAGGTATCAATGTGAAGGTGAGATGAAGGGCCAAGCGCGCGCGCGCGCGCGGACGCGGGTCAAAAGGTCAAAGGGTCACCTCCAGGTCAGACGGTCCAATGTCCAATGAGACAATGTTGCGGTATCGCTATAGTCAGAGCTTGAGCACAAAAATACGCCCTGGTGAAATAGCTCAGAAGCTCTGATATTCCATGGAATTGTCACTAATTCTTCGAAATGCAGTGATGCCCGTCAACGCCCGTCGTTACACCTTAACACTCTAACATGATATAGACCAGAGAGAGAACAACAACAACAACAAGGATGACACATGAGAGAACAACAACAACAAGAAGTTTTTTTCATATAGTTTATTTTCCCCAATGTTACATCATACCCACGCTGGGGGAGCCGCGTTGGGTATATTTACAATTCAAGAAGATTCTTATCAAATCAGAGGCCACCATTTGCATGTTTCATATTCGTTCCTGTCCGTTAGATGTATTCTTGTCCAATCAGAAGTCTCCATTTCAGAAAGTGCCATCTGAACCGTTTATTCTAATCATCGTCGGGCAGGCCAGGATACCATTGAGGCAACATATCCTCAGATAGTTGTTTGCGCATTCTGAGTATCTATCAGTGCATGGTGAATACTTTCATCCGATGGAGGTGGTGGTCAGTTTAACCACGAAGAACGCAACATTGGTCATTATCTCCACTATCCACTTGGTGTTACAATTCAAGGCACTCTTGTCCAATTAGAGACCACCATTTGCATCTGTCATATTCGTTCCTGTCCGTTAGATGTATTCTTGTCCAATCAAGTCTTCATTTCAGAAAGTTCCATCTTCGGCCATGTTCGCTCTGAACCGTTTATTCAAATATCATAGATTGGTCAAGCCAGGATACCGTTGAGGCAACATATCCTCAGATAGTTGTTTGCGCATTCTGAG
>JAVTVY010025797.1:0-11558 GCA_036873755.1 Hanleya hanleyi
TTTGCACGGTCGAAACCAATACGTAGAACGCCGTAGCCCCTTAAAAGAAGGAATGCGCTATGAAGATAGGCAGAACTTCTGGCAGCCAGATATGGGAATAAATCACCTGCTTTCTCAAAACTGTAGAGCGAGACAGAGCGGTGAAAATTCGCCAAAACGGAAACGGTTGAATCAATGGAGTGGTCAAATATCCGAATCCATAAAACTAAAAGAACAACAGTTCCGTTGTCACCAAAGCAGGCGTTTGCACGGTCGAAACCAATACGTAAAACGCCGTAAATGATGATCAGGTGTCTTCACAACTTACGATAGCAAGTTAAGAGTGAATACGGGAAACTCTCAATAACTGCGTATACGTCACCAGTGAGTTGTTATAGGAAGCAGCCATATGGTGACATAATCTGTACTTCCAGTCCGGAAGTGACCGAAGCCATTGAGAGATTGTCGGCCTAACTGGGTACTTAGGCCGAAGGTGCAGATGAGCAACATTCACTACCTGTGTAGGATAGGTCTAAATACGATACCGTATGCCTCACAGATTAGAGATGGAAGTGAAGATCTGCATAACCGGAAGTCGAATGTGATGCAAGACCTGATGGTTGATAACATTCGACGTTACCGGATGTGGCCGAGCAACCGAAACAATAGGATACGACGAGGCCCTTTTGCGTCCCCCCTCTTTCTTCCGTAACGAACAGGTATGGGGAATACAAGGGCTGTGTATAGCTGAGTATAGGCATGTAATTCTTTATCGTAGAATAAACAGCCCAATGGAGCAGGTATTTATTCTTTATCGTAGAATAAATAGCTCAGTGATACATCGTATGTCTGTATAATCGGAAGCTGAAGCCACGTAAGTTGAAACATGCGCCGTATATAACAGCAGATGTAGATGTGCAACCTTTACTTCACGTCTCGAAGGATGGAGAACGAAAGTAAACACCCGATGTACCGGAAGTCGAATGTGACACAACCGAAGAATGTAACAGGAGAAGTCACACGACGAGGTACATCGGACTACAGAAGCCACAGAAGGATATGATGTAGGCCTGTACACCGCATGACGAACAGGAAATGGAGGGTACGTCGGAGCAGTGTAGGAATCAGCCGGTCTGCTACACATCGATGACGTAACCGGAACACTATACATCGATGACGTAACTGGAGAACTAAGCATCGATGGTTGAACCGGAACATCATACAACGATTACGTAACAGAACATCACAAGTTGCAGCAAGCCTGTAGAAGGATGTAGTTGCCGAAGTCGGAACATACGCAAAAACAGAAGCGGAAGTTCCGATGTAAGACAATGATACCGGAAGGTAAGATGATACCGAAAGGTATGATGTAAGAGGTTGCATGTAGATATCCGAGAAACTCGGAAAAGACGTAGGCCAGAAATCATAACTGGATCCAGGCACACGTGGTTGTAGTACCGGTTGAGAAAGCTGCGGGGGTGCTGACAATGGTTGCGGCAGAGCCCTATATAATCTCGGCACATTCAATAATGAACGGCCAGATTCAGCAAAACCGGATACTGGTGTAATAGTCACCGATGACAGGAAGTGGTGATATTACAAATGCAGCAGACATCTCCATAGTTTGTGTAGACGGCGATGAGCAGGGTCGAATTGTTGATAAATTCTCCGGAAGTGACGGGTCCTTGACAGGGGGTAGTCACCATCTCCGAATTTATTATCGAAGTTCCAGTTTGTTGAGGGTAATAGTAGACACAGCAAACCGGAAACAGGAGTTATTACAACCGACGACCTAGAAGTGGTGCAATAACGGAAGAAATTGCAGGCACATCTTTCCTCAATTTCTCCGGCATTGTTGTAGAAATATCTTCTGCATGACGAGGCGGCACCAAGGTGGAGTTCGATGCAGCCGCCGGGTACGATAATCTGAAATTGGAAGTAGGGAACAACATATGCGATCAAGGTCATCTCGTGTACAATCTTACCTGGATGACGAACGCCATTTTGTACCCGTAACAAACTTCACATAATCAGAAATAGTTGGAGGCGGAATATTTATTACAACAATAAAGTGAAACGGGGCGTCATATAAACATGAAATTACGTTTAAAAGACATAAGAAAAGAAGGCTCTCCGTTACTCTAAAGACGAGACGGAGAACAATACAATTTCTCGGCCCCGCCAGATGGGAGGCGACAGAAATACACTAGCGCATGAACCGACAAGATATTTCCCTTTGTCAGAAATACATTGACGGGACAAAGCTCATTCTCATACAAACTGGTCAAACCAGTTTCTCCCGACACCACAGACCAGCCAAAGCGGGTTCACAGGCCGGCTTCATAGACCACATATAACGCAGACAATAGAAGCCATTTTATTTGATTCAGAGATGATTTGAATACTTCCTGACCATGCTGACGGGTGAGATTTCCAGGCCCGGTAGGTAATGCAAGAATCACAGAATCACAGTAAAATCCAAGGTATTAATCCCAGGTAGAATCCGAGGTAATATCCAAGGTAAATTCCGAGGTAATGCGTGGTAAACTCAAAAGTAGATCGAAGATTTTTCAGACGAATTTGAGAACACGTGTTTCCACTACGATTTGTAGAGGAAAGAAGGAAGTTACGTGGTCGGACAGATTGGATTCTGGGTACTCGCGCATGGGCACTGGGGAGCACAGGGACTATTTTGTTTCTGTGGTAATGACTAATGTGTTACAATAGGCAATCGCGTAAGAACACGATAGCAATAAGGTATGTGAAGGTAAGTTTTACAGCGCAAGAAATTGAAAAACATGGCACAAATGATACAAATACAACAGGGATGACATAGATATTTTAATCTATGCTCTATGTGAATTATGTTTTAGAGGCTCAGTGTTTTAATTTCTTTCTCTGTGTGCTAACAATTTTCATTTGCACTAGCCTCAAACCTGCCTATAATTCTTTCCATGAGAGTGAAGACAAATAAGTACATGTCAATTGATAAAATATTCAGTGGCTCATCTGTATTCCATGTTCGCTTGTGACATGCAGACAAGGCTTGTGGGCCTAGCAGCAATCTCTCACACTCTCTCATCAAAGGAACTACCCTCAGTCCAGCAGATGTATGGAAAAGCCATCTTCATTTTATCAAGCCAATTTTTACGTTCCCATTTCGAACCTGCCTTAAATATTTGACCAACTCCAGTGTTCAAAATCTGAGGTGTAAATTTCACCTATGAACGAGAGACGAACCAATTAGAACCTACACGCCGTCGCAGATTGTGTGTAGAGTGACATCATCCTGAGTTAGCGGTGCCATTCCTCCTAATGTGTTGCTTGTGTTGGCCCAATCTATAGGTCAGTCAATCAACAACGCTCTTCTAGGACACATTTCGAAATTTAAATGGTTACGAGGCCGCGGACTTCTCGTGTCTATGTATATGTTCTTTGAACATTTAAGGGGCCAGTGATATCAAGGGAAGTTCGAAGTGGGAACGTAGAGATTGGCTTGATAAAATGTAGATGGGAAAAGCTGGTACAGTATAGGGGTAGATACTGAGGTACATTGTCGGAAGAAGAGAAAGTGACACTGTGTAATGTTACGTTGTCATACCTGGCTTGTTTCAACCATAGGTTTACAGGACCATGTTTACTTTCCCAGTTAGAAGCTTTACTACAGGTCAGCAGGCTTGCTTTTCCTCCATTGATAGGGATTACTATGTTTACTTGGTTCTCCAGTTTGTTTAATTTTGAAGGTGGAGTAATTCGTGCCAATTATTTTTTGCGTATATTTGGAAGTGAATGCTGATACATCTAATTTATGGATATCTTTATGAGTACAGTATCATACATGTATATGCTCATCGAAAAGCAAAAGCCTGACTGAGAATTTAACATTACCTTTTGAAGTTGCACACCATCACAGGCCAGAAGAGATGGTATATTCTACGAGTCCATAAAGTTTCTGCAACAGAAAAAAGACAACTATATCCACTTCGACTCAAGTTTGAATTTACTCAAGTTGAGTGATAATTTACTCAAGTTGAGTGATAATTTACTCAAGTTTGAGTGATAATCAACTCAAGTTTAAGTGATAAACCCAAGTTTGAGTGTGATCAATTTCCACTCTTAATAATTTTTTTATTCATTATACATGTATCATGATTGTACATGCACAAGGCTGCAAAATGACATTCAAAGTTACTTGAGTGAAATACTTGAAGTATTACAAGGATTGATCTGGGGGCAATTTAGGGCTGAACTTCTCCCAAAACACCAAAGCACAAATTTTTCACACAAAAAAAAAAAAAAAACAGACAAAAAAACAGAAAAAAAAATCAGTGTATTTTACTTTGAAAAGATAAAATCAACTTTGATCTGGGGGCTCTCACTTGCTGGGAAATATGCATCTAAGTGTCTTTTGCACAGTTAATCCTTGGATCGGCATTAATAATGCTTGAATGCAAAGCTGTTGGTTGTACCAATATCTCCCTAGTATAATCTGTGGCGTGTCCGATTCCTCCTACTCCTCCTCCTACTCCGCTTTACTCACTGCACAGTGGGTCGCATAGGTGTGGCGCGGGATAGGGTGGGGCGGGAGACCTGAAGTTTTCGCTACCCGAGATTCCATGGGCCAAGCTTGCACCCTACAGTAGAATGGGTTGACTGCGCATGCGCGATGAGTAATGCGCGATGAGTAGTATAGAAAGTGCACGCGATCTTCCTATCCCTATAGGTGTGGTGCGGGGTAGGGTGGGGCGAGAGACCTGGGCTTTTCGCTACCCGAGATTCCATGGGCCAGGCTTGCACCCTACAGTAGAATGGGTCGACTGTGCATGCGCGAGGAGTAGTGTGTGATGAGTAGTATAGAAAGGGCATGCGATCTCCCTATCCCTATACCGCATAGGTGTGGCGCGGGATAGGGTGGGGCGAGAGACCTGGGGTTTTTGCTACCTGAAATTCCATGGGCCAGGCATGCACCCTACAGTAGAATGGGTCGACTGCGCATGCGCGATGAGTAGTGCGCGATGAGTAGTATAGAAAGGGCATGCGATCTCCCTATCCCTATAGGGGGAGGGGCGCGGGATATGGTGGGGCGAGAGAGCTGGTGTTTTCGCTGCCTGAGATTCCATGGGCCAGGCTTACACCCTACAGTAGAATGGGTCGACTGCGCATGCGCGATGAGTAGTGCGCCATGACTAGTACAGAATAAACAGAAAAAAGATTATTTGCTAAACCTGATCCAAAAAGGCAGCCGAATATTTGCAATTTATACTAGCTCCATAATATCGGGAATGCTGCTCTTGATTTCAAGACATATGTCTGCTATAAGGCTCGTTAAAAGAAATTCCTGTTTAGCATCACTTCCCGCCCCGAAATATTCGCCCGCCCTAAGTCAAGCTGCTTATACTACAGCAAAACAAAAAGTAGAATTCACAATAAATGTACACTAAAATTTAATGAAACTAGATCCAGAAACAAACCAAATGTCTTTTCGTCGACTATATATAGCCGAGGCCATCATGCATTGCCAATTTATTGTTTCTCTGTATACATCAACCCTTTGGGATATAAGCATACAATAAAGAGATATTCTATTCTATATGGTACAACTTGGCCTTCTTCAAATTCATTTCCATACTTCCTGTCAGTGTCCATGACAGAAACAGCCAAATCAGATCATTCGATAAAACAGGCTTCCGATGTGCATTTAAAATTTGTAAAATTATAAACCAGAATTGAAAATACACTCTTTCAACATACCCTTTTCAGGGCCATCAAAAATTTACCGCCATCCTTCGAGGTGTATCGGCTCTATGAATAATGAAAGCATTACAATCATCAGCATGAATCGCTCAGCCTAATTAACAACATACCCTAATTAACAAATTCAATTATAAAGAGTTTGAACGAATTATACGTGAAGTGTGTTTGTATTGCATGTCTTCAGTCCATGTGTCATTTTCCGGCAGACTGTCACACTACAAATACCACGTGGGAGATAGTTGGATTCCACAGGAATTGGCCCAAACTTTATGTCTGTGAAAAAGATTAACTGGGTTCCCATTTTCAAAATATATGTTCGCTGGCTGTAAATTACCCATGCACACATCGCAGACAGGAAGTCCTCCCTTGTCGCTATATAGCTGAAATATTGCTGAACGCGACGTTGAACCTTAATTCTCTCGCTCTCGATCTCCTTGATAAAATAACAAAAATCCACCTGTAACGATCAAGCCAAGGTTTTGTTTTAGGAAATTATTTTCAACGGCCGCTTTTCATAAAAAATATAAAAAACGCCCGCCCTACCTAGATTTTTTCAAAAAATGATGTTAAACAGGAAATTTTAACCAGCCTACATGTAAGGCCAACATCGTGCTCATATTGGCTTATTTGGTATCAGTGTACATTTATTATTCTATTTCATTTTCTTCGCTTTTTAATAATCTGAGATTTACAGCACAGGGGAAGTTAAAGTCACACTCAAGGTTATTTCACTCATATGGTGCCAGTCAGTTTTAGAGGTGGACAAAGCTGGAGTACCCTGAGAGAACCAGTCCACTGCCCATCGGCAAGTAACTGGGAAACTTTCACACCAGCGGGGCTCGAGGCTTGCAATCACCATACCTGTAGATTTCAACATGTAACTGAATTTCTTATTAAGCGCCTCTGAATCGAGCGGGTCGGTGACACCCTAATCCATGCTGATGGAGATTGAAAATACACTGATCTATCTTGTCTGATTTCTCACATCATGCGTGTCACTGCTAGTGTCACTGAACAATATTGTTAATTGTTTCTCGCCTATACTTATTATATGGTGCTACATATCCGTCATAAATTTATTTACTCGAGTGTTGACACTGATAGAGCCAGTTCCGAACCATCATCATCCATAGATGGCCAAGCTGGGTCGTACTATGGTCTGAAAAGGTCTTGCGAACGCAGCGTTCACTACGTAAATTCAAAATTCGAGTGCTGATTAGCATCAGAGATATTTCAGTGTCCAATTTAGATTGGACATCTTGCCAATATGCATCCTCGCGAGCCAGTGTATCGATCGATCTGTTAGAATCGATACACTGGCTTGGTTAATAGTTACCCATAGCAGTTTTGGACATAAATAGATCAAGGGGTTTCCTCTGAATTGAACCAATCAGTGAAGGCGCTAAGCTAGCTGATTATGCCAAACCACTGCGAGGTACGACATGTGACAGGTCTAAATTTCATTGAATGTCGACTACTTTGACTGATGTCGTGCTGAAATCAACATCAGAAGTCAAAGCAAAAACCACAGGCTTGAGATACTGACGTACTACTTCAAAACAAGCGTGGGGGATGAAATGTACAAGATTGTATAATAGAGGCAATAGAATCACCAAAAATGACCATATTTAGGATTTAATATCCAGCTAGGACCCTATTTTTGGGGAAAAGTTCTCATGTCATGCATGTTGACAATTAAATCTATTTACATCTGGGTTAAAGGTAGTCCAATATGAACGATGTGACTGGAATACGTCCTCCTTTAATATGTTGATGTCTACTGGTCCGTATCTCAGTCATACAGACTGCTGTCTTGTTTCCCCGAGGCACAGTTTCGGACCTCTAAAATTGTCAAATTTTAATGCAATAAAACACTGTCATGATTACTGACTGGTTTGAATGGATTCATGCAGCTTAGGCCTTAGCTTCACAAAATGGCCCATTCCAGGCATCTATCAACTAAGATTTCTGCACCTGGTCTTCGCTTCATTACCAATGGGACTGTACAGCCCAATCGAACATCAAACTAATACAAGCTGAGTAGCTAGCAGGTCCTCCGCCAAGTAGGCTGTTTGAGAGCATGCAGCATATATACGCTTCCAATATCGCCTTAAAAAAAAAAAAGTGGACATGTGTATGTGGAAAGAGACGTTTATCTGCAATTGTTGAGACAATTTGTGGAGGTTTGGGAAGCAGTAATGGGTAGTGTAACACTGGAATGTAAGTCTGTAGTTGTACCGTATATGAATTTGTGGATGGTGAGGTTTATAAATCGATGGGTGGAATAGATCAAGGTATCGCGTTCACAACACAGATGGGTACAATATGGGTGAGTGAAATCGAAGATGGTCAATGGCAGCCATCTTGGATTACATACTACCTCAATGAAAATCAATACAGATGGCTGTCTAACTGATGTGAAGCACCCTCTCGAGTTTGAAGTCGATTGGTCAAATTGTTCTCGAGATATCACGTTCACAAGATCCGAGATAGATGGAATCCAATATGGTCAATCAGGCCTCTTGTTTTGTGAGACAACAGGCGAGTGACAATCACTCGCCTTATTTATTCTCAGGAGTGTGGTTAGTACACCTAAAATCACACCCCTTAAATGAGTCTAGGCGAGTGATGGGTTATCTCCCTTGATAACAGACGAACAGTGACCAATAATGATGTGAAATTTGACAGTGAGTGGTTCTCCTGCAATTTTTCTTTTCAAAAAATGAGGTGGGTGTTTTTAAATTTATTATTATTAATTTTTTATTTGGCACACATGTTCTTTCAAACTTAGAGCACCAGTGGAAAGTTGATGTCAACATTGATATGTCAAAGACAACTATTCCCCTAATTTCTGCAATTAGAACTCATTATATCAAAGAATTTAGATCCAACTAACACCCTTTTTAAAGAATGAAAATTTATGGGGAGTTAACCAGTATCCCAACTATATTTACTTATATTTATCAGAAGTCTCCCCTTGTAAATTGCTGATTCCAATCAATTAGAATCAGCCACCAGAGTCCCATTGGAATGATCAATTAACTGAAATGTCTGCATAGAAAAACTTCCACTTGTGAATAGAAGCCAAAGAAAAGAAGCCGACAATATTATTTACCAACTGGAAGAAAAAAAATCAGATAGTCCGATTCCGTTTCATAACAGGTCCGACTTTTGCATGCACCGGACTACCGCGCAAGAGGTGACGCGCAACCAGAAGTAAATTTGGCGCGGGAAATGTTGATAGAGAAACCCAACAACAAGGTCCAACAACAATGGCTAAAGATCGGCTTGAAATAAATTTTCAATGGATTATTTCTTGGATTGTCCGTTCCTTCAGATAGATCTAGACTTCTAAAAGGTATTTACGAAAAATTGATCGCATTTTATCGTTTTTGCTATATAAAATCCTACTTGCCGCATGCGACAGGTAGATTGTTTTTGCAAGACAAGTTGTCGCCGGAAAAATTCACTTGCTGGCGGCACGTAGGCAGGCGTTATTTCGACCGCTGACCATTTAACCGGACGTAAACACATGCGTTGCTGTCGGAAGGCAGTTTAATGGCACACGTAAGTTGGTAATGAATTTAGCTGCTTTTACTGTTTTTTAACGACCGCGAAATGCCAGGTGCACTATAGTCGCGCACCTAGTTCCAAGTTCAGGAGCGCGAAGGTGCGGGAGCGCGATCGCGCGCCTTAAAACGAGAGGCCTGACTATGGAGGCCGTGTGTGAAGACCACACAGTTACATAATGGGTCAGTTGACCCTCACTTGTTCATTGGTCAATACTCCTGCTCTACTGCATAATATGGAGGCCGTGTGTGAAGACCACACAGTTACATAATGGGTCAGTTGACCCTCACTTGTTTATTGGTCAATACTCCTGCTCTACTGCATACTATGGAGGCCGTGTGTGAAGACCACACAGTTACATAATGGGTCAGTTGACCCTCACTTGTTTATTGGTCAATACTCCTGCTCTACTGCATACTATGGAGGCCGTGTGTGAAGACCACACAGTTACATAATGGGTCAGTTGACCCTCACTTGTTTATTGGTCAATACTCCTGCTCTACTGCATACTATGGAGGCCGTGTGTGAAGACCACACAGTTACATAATGGGTCAGTTGACTCTCACTTGTTTATTGGTCAATACTCCTGCTCTACTGCATACTATGGAGGCCGTGTGTGAAGACCACACAGTTACATAAAGAGTCAAATGGCCCTTACCTGTAGTTTTTAACTGATCAGTACCCCTGCTCTATTGGGTACCATGGAGAGAGTGTGCATGAAGACCCCACAGTTACATAATGGGTCAATTGGCCCTTATCTGTAGTTCTTTACTGATCAGTACGGTACCCCGGCTCTATTGGGTATCATGGAGAGAGCGTGCATGAAGATCCATAGTTGCATAATGGGTCAATTGACCCTTACCTGTAGTTGTTTACTGTTCAGTACCCCTGCTTTATTGGGTACTGTGTAGACAGGTGCCTGAAGACCCAACAGTTACAAAATGGGTCACTTGGCCCTTACCTGTAGTTCTTTACTGATCAGTAGCCCTGCTCTATTGGGTACCATGGAGACAGCATGTGTGAAGACCCCACAGTTGAGACATTGATGTACCATCCAGTCTTTAACCTGCTCCTTGTGCACCAGATAAGGATGTTCCTTCAAAGAATGAAAACGGGCATCACTTAAAATAAAGATATATATTTATTATAACTAGATAACTACAGTAATAACATGAATGAAGACAGTCAGTTTAACCCTATCATAATACCCTCCAACAAGGGAGGACAAATGTGTGATAATATGTGCAAATAATTTTTCCTCGTTCACCTGCCACACAATACTATATCTGAAATTGGGAGACTGTTTAAGGTGGATCGTGGGGCAAACATTTTGCCTGGTGTCATACCGGTACCGTTATCTTTCCACTGTTATACCCGTAGTTTTTGTCAACAGGAAAACATGGGGAAAATTTGTAGTTTTCATTTTAGTTTTTCTCTACATGCTCCCCAATCTCAATAGGGACCACAATCCACATTTGGCGATAAAATATGACAAATTCCTCTTCTTCATAGATGTACCGGTAAATGCAAGCATTGGGAGTAAAATCCATGTACAAGAATGCCAAGAGAACAAAATAAGTGTGCTTTCACAGGTGAAAATGCGGCATATGTGTAAAATCCATTCCCCATAATCGAGCAATCAAGCACAATAAATTGCAGTTGGAGAGTACAAGAATGACTACAGATTTGTAGGCCACGAGTTGTTTGATTCTTGGTTTTATATACGAGAAATAGTACGGTATTGTTGAAGGCTGATTTCAAACTCGAAGAACATTGTTTCATACAAATTGTATTTAACTACTGTATCAGTTGCCAGGAAAGATGGATATATTCGGTCTACACAAGGAAAAGATGATTAAAAAATCCCCCCCCCCCCCTATCATCATTATATTTTAAAAGTGCTTCTGAACCTGAAGATTTAATTTCATTCAACCATACACACACACATATATACATTCTAATTGTATATGAATTGCACTGGATTAACAATCCTAATCACCTGTTCCATTTTTGAAGGACATGTTTTAGCTTCAGCGATATTCGAGCGGAAGAATTCACATACTTCATACTCCGGCGGGATCTCTGTGAAATATCAAACAAAAGAAGGCAATGACAGTTTACATTTTTCTGAACAGAATTTCTGCAGAGTACAGAGTCCTTCAAAAACTACTATCAAATAATTAACTTACAACAAAAAATGAGCTATGGTTAAACTCACAGGTAACAACATAGAATTAGCCATTTTCAGAAAAGCT
>JAVTVY010025798.1:0-109656 GCA_036873755.1 Hanleya hanleyi
GAACCAGACGACATTTATGTTTTTCCATTGTGCTACTTCCAATCCAAGGATTAATAAAATATATAGTTTTAGTGTATTCAAGTCTTTTGTGAAATTCATGTAGCATAGCTACTTTAGACGAAAAATGTCTGCTAACTGTATACTTGGACACAAAATGTGTACCACTCACCAGCTCACGTATCTGTCAATATCTTTCAGCCAGCATGGCCAGGGCTTGTCCTTTAACAGTCTGTCTCCGTGTTTGGCACACAAAGCATCTCTCGACCATCGATCTTCTGTGTCATAATCGATCAACCCGCCTGTATTCCACGTTAAAAAAGTTGCCAATTGTACACTATTTCCTTTACCGGTGGCCATAACAAATTGTATAGAAGGATCATCCAATTTCAGTCCAAATTAAAGTTCATTTGCGTAATTCAATATAGTTCAAAATCAAAAATGGCGGCTGAACTGGGTGCGTTACAAATTTTTACTCGGAAACGGACCGAAACACATTTTGATAAAGTTGAATGCGATCAATGTAATATGGTACAATTTATTTAATTAAAAGAAATCAAATTGGTTTTAGATTATAGATAATCATGTATGTGTACGATAGGAAATGTTTTTGACGTAAATTGTCATTTAGAGCAGTATATTGAAAACCACGAGAAATACGGATTCCGGACTAGAGTTCAAGTTAGCATTTTGGATTGACTGCAGGCCACTAAATCTACCACAAACGAAAAAAGAGTTCTCCGTTCACCACGGCGCCAACAACAACAGATATTTTTGTTCTTTTGTACCGTTCTCGGCGTGCGCGATTTATCACGGCCCTGAGAATAAAATCAGGCGCGGTGCGCGACCACACTCGCGCACCTCAAAAACGAAAGACTGTAAACCTGAAAATGAAATTTGAATTTATCGGTTACCCACCTGGTTCTGTCACTTCCTTTGTACTGGCATCCATCCTTGCATCCTCATCTTTACAAGCATTTCTTTCCATTTATAGCAGTAATACTAGAATATATTTGCACAAAATTTCTCGCCCATGTCGAAGTTGTATAATATGACAAGAGACTGTTTTGATTAAAACCTTGCAAAACAGCATAACACCAAAGATATGATGGATACACATGTAATTCTCACAATTTAGAAAATCTGTTTTCTTCAATTCTCCATAGACATTGCATTTTGCACACATGATAGTGGAAACACCTAAATTGTTCAAATAGAATTGCCCAGCCTTTGTGCTCATGGTATCTGTGGTGGAGAAAGTCCCACTGTTCAGTTATAGACAGGGTGGCAAGTTCTTGCAGGCTAAAGGCCCATTCTCACGGTGCGATTTGTAGTAACAACTTGTAGCATACAACTTAGTTGCATCGTGAGAACACTCGTACGATTTTAGTCACATGCTACAAGTCGTATGAAATAGAACCGGTCCTATTTCATGCGATTAGTTGCATGCTACAAATCGGGGGATTCCCCCGCCGAGTTGTTACTACAAATCGCATCGTGAGAATGGGCCTTATAGCATACACCCAAGTTCATATGCAAATATTCTTCCAAAGCCAAAGAACTGGGAAACACTGAAGGAATCAATGCAATGGGTTTGTAAATGCAGGTCACCTGTAGAATCCAGATCCCAATTTGTATGCAAATACTCAAAGCCCCAAACAAAAGTTTCTGCCAGTCAAGATTGTCAGAGGCAGCCTGCCACTCATTTACGTTTCAAAGACATGTTTCCTGAATAGACTGCAGTCACTGGCTTGATACAATGACTTTGGTTTAAATGCTTATCTGACAGGTATAGTGAATATTCATCCCCAAAATACTTTTGGAGAATTAAAAAACAAATGTTCAATATATTTCCCATTATACGGTACTGTAAATGTTAAATAATTTGATTAGTTAATATATAACTGTGTTGCTTTCTAAAATCTCTTCGACATGGGCGAAGCATTTCTTGGAAATATGTTTCAATATTGCTGTGCACATGGGAGCTCAAGCTTGTATCTTTGTTATATTTTGAGTGCCTAAATGGATGCCAGCACAAAGGCCTTAAGAAATTATTCTGGCAAACAATGGAAATTTAACAGGCATAGTGGACTAAAATACATATACAGGATAGTATCATAACAAAGTTAGCCACAAAATTACTTAATTAGTCCGTCTATCGTGTCTTTATTTATTTTCTTAAGACCTCAATTTACAAACCAGATATAATAATAATAATAGAGTCTACATTATTGCAGACTCAATATTCATGTACAGGTGTTGTAGGGCATAGGCCTATGCAAAATAAACAGTGGGCCTACGGGTAACAATTAGGCCTAATATACACATGGCTCATCGATTTAATAGTTATGTCTCCCCCCAACTATGTTGGGGGGAGACATCTAGTGTTTGTTCTGTCTGTCTGGTTGGATGTCTGGATGTCTGTCCGTCCCCTTACCTTGTCTGCAAGATATCTTGAGAACTACTGGTTGGAATTTCACCAAACTTGGATGGAACTTCATTGGGATAGCCCCCCCCCCCCCATTTGATTAGGTTTTGGTGTGTGTGTGTGCATTCATCCGTGTCGGGTGTCTGTCCATCTACTGGTACATGTATATAAGGCCTTGTCTGCAAGATATCTTGAGAACTACTGGACGGAATTCCCTCAAACTTGGATAGAAGCTTCATTGGGATAGCCCCGTCATTTGATTAGGTTTTGGTGTGTGTGTCTGCATTCATCCGTGCCCGGTGTCCGTCCATCCATCCATCTACTTGTACATACAGGCCTTGTCTGCAAGATATCTTGAGAACTACTGGATGGAATTTCACCAAACTTGGATGGAAGCTTCAGTGGGATAGCCCCGTCATTTGATTAGGTTTTGGTGTATGTGTGTATGCATTCATCCGTGTCCGTCCATCCATCTACTTGTACATGTATATACAGGCCTTGTCTGCAAGATATCTTGAGAACTATTGGACGGAATTTCACCAACCTTGGACAGAAGCTTCAGTGGGATAGCCCCCGCATTTGATTAGGTTTTGGTGTGTGTGCGTCCATTCGTCCGTGTTCGGTATCTGTCCATCTACTTGTACATGTATATACAGGCCTTGTCTGCAAAATATCTTGAAACTACTGGACGGAATTTCACCAAACTTAGATGGAAGCTTCATTGGCATAGCCTCTCATTTGATTAGGTGTTGGTGTATGTGTGCGTTCATCCGTGTCCATTGTCCGTCCGTCCATCTTCATGTACATGTATACAGTATATACAGGCCTTGTCTGCAAGATATCTTGAGAACTACTGAACAGAATTTCACCAAACTTGGAAGGTTCATTGGAATAGCTCCCTCATTTGATTAGATTTTGATTTGTGCGTGCATTTATCCTTGTCCATTGTCCGTCCATCCATTCATCTAATTGTACATGTATATACAGACCTTGTTGGCAAGATATCAGGAGAACTACTTGACACTTATTTCTACATTAATTTTATAGCACTTTCCCTTAAATAATATGCCCACTCAACGCAAGGTGGGAGGTTGGGGGAAAACAACCAGCATAGGCTTCATGCCGGAGCGGCAACCCAAGGGTCAAAGCGGAACCTCTAGTTCCTTAATTGACGTGCGCTCAAAACTGCTCCTCTGATACTCTTGTAGAAATTCTTGGTATAATGTTCGTTGTAAATTTAAGGACAGCTTTCCGTCCAGTCTCCGTGCACTGGAATCTTAGCGGAAACGTATGTCAGTTTCCGACCTGTTTCTGCGCAACCGGAAACAGGCTAGAAACTTAATAGTAGTTTCCGGTCCATTTCCGCTGCATTGGAAACAGAGCGGAAACTGACATCAGTTTTTGTCCAGTTTCCATGTACCGGAATCTGGGCGGAAACCTAGGTCAGTTTCTGATCTGTTTCTGCTCAAGCGGAAACCGACTGGAAACTTGAATAGCAGTTTCCAGTCTATTTCCGCTGGATTGGAAACATGGGGGAAACTCTCGTTGGTTTCCGAGCTGTTTCTGCTCGAGCGGAAACAGGTCTGAAACTCCAGCACCAGTTTTCAGTCCATTTCCAATGCATTGGAAACAGAGCGGAAACTAACATCAGTTTCCCACCCGTTTCCGCTGGAGCGTAATATGGGCGGAAATTTAAGGACAGCTTTCCGTCCAGTCTCCGTGCACCGGAATCTTAGCGGAAACCTATGTCAGTTTCCGACCTGTTTCTGCGCAACCGGAAACAGGCTAGAAACTTGATAGCAGTTTCCGGTCCATTTCCGCTCCATTTCCGATGCATTGGAAACAGAGCGGAAACTAACATCAGTTTCCCACCCATTTCCGCTGAAGCGTAATCTGGGCGGAAATTTATGGACAGCTTTCCGTCCATTATCCGTGCACCGGAATCTTAGCGGAAACCTATGTCAGTTTCCGACCTGTTTCTGCGCAACCGGAAACAGGCTAGAAACTTGATAGCAGTTTCCGGTCCATTTCCGCTCCATTTCCGATGCATTGGAAACAGAGCGGAAACTAACATCAGTTTCCCACCCGTTTCCGGTGAAGCGTAATTTGGGCGGAAACTTAACAACAGGTTTCTGTCCAGTTTCCGTGCACCGGATTCTTGGCGGAAACAAAAACACCTGTTTCCACTGGTTTCCGCATCACGGAAACAGGCTGGAAATGGGGTGTTACAGTTTCCAACTGGTTTCCGCCAAGAATCCGCATTTTTGGAAACCAGTACATTTCACCCAGTGTATAGGTTATGTTTATTACTATAAGTCTTACTTCCCATAGATTCATGTGGGGGTTTTTTCGTGCCGATACGGTTTTGGGGCAACCTGTTTGGCTATGACGAAGGTTCCTCACTTGCCATTTGTGCTGAGTATAACGCTGGCGATATTGTCAGGGACCCTGTTCCATGCATTCCATTGATGTTTTGGCATTCAAGGCTTATTGACCCTTCTATTCTCCCGGAGATGGCCGAACATTATATTACCGGACATTCCCGGACATTGTCGGACATTCCTGAAGATTCTCCCGACCCCCCGCGTATTTGAAGTTTCGGGACTACTTTCTGTCTGTGGAGGCTTGTTCCCGTGACCGCATCACCGCGGACTACTTTCTGTCCGCAGAGGCTTCTTCCCGCGACCGCATCAACGCCAGACCGCATCACCGCGGACGAATACATGCTCCAGGGGTCATTTTCGGTCACGTGACCGGAAGTGCCGGAACTATAGTGAACTTGACCTCTAGCGGCCTTTTGGCCCAGAGGTCAATAGGGTGTCAAATGCTCTTATATTACTACTAACGTCAATGTTTCAAATTGTTTCCTAGCTTGTGCATTCACCGATGACCCAACCAAGTTCAAGATTGTTCTACTACGTGTTCTCTCAAGGGATTGCTTTTCATGTTTCCAAATTTACACTTGAACTCGGCCACCAGTGATTCACAATGACCGAATGTAATCCACATCGAAAAAGCTATTAAAATTGAATACCATTTGATGAACGCAAAGACATCGTTAGGATAAAGTACGCGCTGCTTGCATTGTGGTTAATATAACCCGCCTGTTCCCGTTGATGTTTTACATGTGTTTTATGAATCTAAAGAACTCTAATTGAGCTCCTTCTAAACTTTCTACACTCTCTCCGAAACTACGGAAAATTCAGATCTGTCACACCTTGACGGTATGGCCTATCATATTGGGGTTGAGTCCATTCAATATCCCTCCGAACAGAGTATCATGGGTACATTCAAAATGTCGAACGTGAGGGTGTGACTCACATCGTGTTTTCGTTGTTTTTCTTCAAAATATTTAACCTTTTTTCTCATAAAATTTCCCAAAATTATTTTATTTTACATTGGATAATTATTTTCTGTAGTATTATCGCAGAAGATAGTATCTTCAGCGACTTGCTTCTATAGCCACAGCAGTAGTATAGTAAGTGAAAATTGTGGCCACTTGACCGTTAACCTCTGGAAGCAAAAATCATTGAGTGCACTTCCGGTCACGACCCAGAGGGCGTATTTCTTCTCGATATTCATCCGCGGTGATGCGGTGACGTTCGGCGGTGATGCAGTCACTTCCGCGAGAAGTCTCCGAGGACAGAAAGTAGTCCCATGTCAACGAGACTTCAAACACGCGGGTGGTCGCCTGAATCTCCGGGAATGATCGGTTGATTGATATTTTAATTTAATGTCGGAGATGCAATATTGAAACATTAGCCGGTGGTTAGTCAATCTGGGATTCGCGCAGGAGCATGATCCAAGAGAGATAATCAGGATTCAGACACTTTTGAGGTTTCAACATTACTGCGCGGATCCCTTCAGTATTAAGTATTGTAGCATGTTACCCTTTTAGATCATGGTATCTTAAAAGAGATATCTCAAACTAGCCCAGTAAACAGAACCGAATTAGCATTCGTTCCTAATTATAAAATCTTAGGTATGTTTCATAGCTCATGCCAAAGGGTCAAAGACATTTGCCTTCGCTTCCAGTACCCAATGATGACACGTGCAAAAAAAATACTACAAAACGAAGACGAATGATCCTCCGGACATTCACTTTCAGACTAACTTTGCTCTTTTCTCTTGTACTATTACAACTGACATAAGTACAGTTTCTAGAAATCTTGAAACTCCGTAAACTTAGAAAGATGATATCTTGGTGTTTTCCAGTGTCCCTTTTTCGATCTTTTTCGCTCAGATTCGAAATTCTGTAAACAAAATTACAAATTAATCGTTTGTTCTTAGTAACAATGGACAAAAAGATCCTCATTAGCTTACAATTATCGGACAATGGTGGGCTCCAAGATCCTCCAGGATCTCTCGTACCATATCTCTCATGTATTATACCACATCTGTCCTGTATTGTACCATATTTGTCCTGTATTATCCAAGACCCATGTCCAGTTTGCTTGTGTCTACAGTCGAGGAGGGCCGGTGATACTGTTCCACATGCGCCTGACGACATCCAGTGGATGCCCCCAGTGATCTCTTACCGGACGCCCATCCATTAAGTGACATTTCCAGAGACCATTGGTTCATGATCCGTCGATGTTTCACCGTCATCGCCCGCTACTAGACATCTACAATTTCCGGTTAGAGGACCTGTCTCGGCTCTTCAAGTACGTGGAAGCCATCTTCAAAGATCAAACTACGGCCTTCAAGTTGAATCTGGCGTTTGGTTATGTGCTGCAGCATAAGGAGACAGACCAAGTCCGATACTTTTACCCGAGCAGTAACATCCGGGTATTTGACCTACCGTTTACCATCACGGATAGGGCATCGCTAGAGACCATGCTGGACCAAGTGGACCAATTGGATGTGTTGGAATGGGGTCCAACAACAACGCCCCAACACCCAATAAGTCGCAGAGAGGATGACAAGTGTCACGTTTTTCGTTACCAAGCTGACCGATCACCCCATCGGATGAATGTATTCACCCATGCACTGATAGATACTCAGAATGCGCAAACAGCTATTTGAGGATATGTTGCCTCAATGGTGTCCTGGCCTGCTCGATGACGATTAGAACAAACGGATCACAGCGAACATGGCCGAAGATGGAACTTTCTGAAATGGCGACTTCGGATTGGACAAGAGCAGCCGACAATACATCTAACGGGCACGAAAGAATATGACAGATGCAGCGCCAAATGGCGGCCTCTGATTGGGCAAGAGGCTACTTGTATTGTAAACATACCCACGCAGCTCCCCCAGCTTGGGTATCATGTACTGGTGGCGATAACAAAATGATTGATCTGTCATCCTCGTTGTTGCTGTTGTTCTCTCACCGGTCTACATCATGGGCGTTAAGGCGTAACGACAGGCGTTGACGGGCGTCACCGCATTTCGATGAATTAGTGTCAATTTCAAGGACTATCTTGAAAATCAGAGCTTCAGGGCTAATTCACCAGGGCGTTGAAGCGTCAAACTTGAAGTTGGCAGGCGTTGATACAAGATGCCGCCTCACACGACGCATTCGGACCACGGCTGGTCCATCTCTACCCCAAACGCTTTCCTACACATCCCAAAATGTCCGCTTTCGCTAATACTTCTACTGATGATGACATGCCTCAAATGATGGTCTGCATACCGAGAGCTACAAAATGACACCCCACACGACGCATTCGGACCAAGGATGGTCCCTCTCTATCCCAAACACAACTCCACGCACCTCCAAATGACCACTTTACTTACTACACCCAGCTGCGCATGCGCAGATTGCCGCGAATTGCAATAAAAACACGCCATTCTGACTCTACCCCTCAAAAGCTTCACTTTGACACCTCCCACGACCCATTTGGACCAATAGTGGTCCATCTCTACCCCAAACACACCCCGCGCACCCTATACTACGACCAGACTGCGCATGCGCAGAATAAAGATACATAGTCCAGTAGGATGCTCGTTCACGAGAGCTTGAAAATAAGACCTCATACGACACCATCGGACCACTAGGGGCTCACCTAGATCCCAAACGTCCACCCAGCACTATTTGCCCACTACGCATGCGCGCAGTAACTTTTTCAAAAACGTGTTCTACGTGGTGAGACGTGAAAAACAAGATCCCACAACCTATATCGCAATGTCCAGGAGTAAATTTCTCAGTATGGACCTATCCACTGAGTCAGTATGGGCCAATATACAGACCTACCCGATACCTGGACCTTTCAAAAAAAAATCACCGCTTAACTTAGAGACTCCTCCCATCGTGTTCTACGTGGTTAGACGTGAAAAACAAGATCTCGCAACCCATATCGAAATGAACATGTGTGAATTGCCCAGTATGGACCTATCCACTGAGCCAGTAGGCCAATGGGCCTATCCAGACCTCCGTGAACTTTACGAAAAATTTCACCGCTTAACTTCGTAACCCCGCCCATCGTGTTCTACGTGGTGAGACGTGAAAAACAAGATCCCACAACCCATTTCGCAATGTCCAGGAGTAAGTTTCCCATTCTCATATTGTTGAGGTAAAGTCCGTGTTCCGCATTTTATATTTTCGGAGTCCTCATTTTACATACACTCATCCATGACTTGATAGGCAGGTCCGATAAGCCGGAGACCGATATTAGCCCTTAGGGACATGGTTGATAGGGGTTTTCCCCTATTTTAGAGGTAAAGCCCGTGTTCCGCTTATGATATTTTCGGGACAAATCCTCAATTTACATGCACCCATCCATGACCTGATCGCCCTGTACGAGCGCTTCACGTCGACACCTCACTCGACCCAATCGGTCCACCAGGGGCCCCTCACGCGCCCGGAAATCCGTCCTTTACATACTACTTTTGTCTTCACGTTGTGCACGTTTAGGCGCAGCCTCTATACACAATTAGGCGCATTTCCACAGTTAGGCGCAAATTTTCTAAACGATTAGGCGCAACGCATAATTAGGCGCAAAATGATTTCCACGAATAAGCGCGTTTCCACGATTAGACGCATATTTCTTACATGATTAGGCGCATTTCCACAATTAGGAGCAAATCTCCTACACGAATAGGCGCAGTTCCACAATTAGGAGTATTTTTTCTACACGATTAGGCGCAACGCAGAATTATGCGCAAGATGATTCAAATGATTAGGAGCAGTTACATGAGTAGACGCAGCCTCCTTACACGATTAAGCGCATTTACACAAATAGGCGCAAATTCCGTACACGATTAGGTGCAGTTCCACAATTAAACGCAAATTTCGTACACGATTAGGCGCAGTTCCACCATTAAGCGCAAATTTCTTACACGGTTAGGCGCAACACGTTATTAGGCGCATTTTTTTTACACGATTTGGCGCTGACACGATTAGGCGCAAATACACGATTAGGCCCCCCACAAGGTCGGCGGTGTGTCGCGTGGTGGTGGTGGTGGTGGTGGTGGTGCTGGGATAGAGAGGGTTTTGTATTGGTCCATGAACGTCATGTACCGTTGAAGCGTCTCATTGTACCGTTGTACTTTCTCACTGTCGTTTAACCCCGGTCTTTGTAAGATCTGTTGCATCTCTTCATCGAGGGTGTTTATGGTCTTCACCGTATAAATGATGCAGTGAAGGATATATATCCACCTTCACTGGATTTGACTCGGGCAATGGGTGAGGTGATCATGCTGTCGGCGTGTTGAAGGAGCTTCCTGACGAAGTGCGTTTTGCCGGAGCCCGTCGGTCCTACGATGACGCAAGTGAAGGGATGCTGCCACCGAGGGTCCATGGTTCGAGCTCTATGCGCTGTCGTGGTAACCCGCACTTGTAAATTTGGCACGAGTGAACTGGAGTGGTGGTGGGTACAACGTCGGTCGTCGTTGTCTGTTCACTGTGAGTGATGAAATTCGGGTTTTCAGACGTAGTGGGTGTTCTTGGTGTCGAGCTCGGTGTTGACTGTATACTTGGTGTGGAGCTCGATGTGGCTTGTACACGTGGTGTGGTGGTGGTGATGACTGGGCTCGATACAGGGTTGACTGGTGCTATCTGTAGACTGGTTTGACTGACGGCTGGAGTTCTAAGTCGGTTAAGTAGAGTGCTGACATAGGCTACGTCGTAAAACACACCTCCGTACAACACACTCAGCAGGGTTAGCAATATCACCACAAAGCCCACTTGCGCTTTGTCCGTTTTGGGAGACGCTGTGTTCAGAGGCAGCTGCTGTTTGTCCATAGCACCGTGATCGAACGTGGAATGAAGGATGACGGCGGTGGTGTCTGGTTTTATAATCGTTTCACCTGGTTGGTCGCGATCCAGGAATTGAAGGAACTGGGCCAGCCTTGCCATTTGACGAAATGAAACAGTTTGCCACGTCGAGGTTCCGTTTTCAAAATCTGCTCCACCGTGTAGTAATCTTGCTTTGTTTTTACGACAGACTGTGATTCCGTCTCGTAAAACGTCCCTAGCAACGGTTCCCCTTGAAGATCTTCCAGTTCATAGACTCGCTGCTGTCGGGGTAGGCGCCGTTTAATCAGGAAGTGCTCATCGCTCCAGTTGGGCAAGTAACTTTTCACAAATTGACCTTTGACTTTACTGATCCGTACAGGGTCCCAGACCTTGTACACCTCCTTCGTCGTTCGCTGCGATTGCCTGGGGTACAAGACATGTCGGACTTGGGCTTCATTGCATTTGATCACGGTAATGGGGGCTCTCTCTATACTCCGGTGATAGGCTCGATTGTAACCACTCACAAGTTTCGGGAGAACATCGATGTACCGCCTTGTATTCTTATAGGTGAAATATTTATACATGCGGCCTTTGAATGTCCTGTTGAACCTTTCCACCACGGAAGCCTTGGTCTCGCTGTACGTATGGAAGAAAAACACCTTCTGGGCTTTCAGAAACTGTTGCAACGGTCTGTTGAGGAATTCCGTGCCTTCGTCGGTTTGCAAATACATGGGTTTGCGCCCGGTCTTGAAGATGTCCTTGAACGCCGCTATGAGATTCGCCCCCGTTCTCGTACGGATAGGATATCGATGCACGTCAAGATATACCGATTTCCATCGTTGTGTTTTGCAAAGGCGCTCATATCGACCAAATCCGCTTGCCATTGGGCATCTAGTCCTCCCACGATGACCCGGTTCCGTAGAAAATGGTGACGGGCAGCTCGATGTAAGGTATAGGTGTCTTGTTTTCTTAACCAATCTCGGACTTGGGCACGTTGTATCCCCTGGGGTTTGGCCGCTCGATAGAGAGTTGCCAATGCACTATAGGCCGCCGGACTGTCGGGAATGTAGTATAAGTTATCCAACACCTTCTCCCAGCTCTTCATGGTGACAAATGATGATGGACCCTGGCTCTATCGTTTATTTATAACGGGTATATCTTGGGCCGGAGTTTCTTTCTGATTTTCTTCTTTGGCTTCTGCCAGCACATTGTCCATGGTAAATGACCAGTCCAATTCGTCTGATGACCACTTGATAAGCACTTGATCCACATCTGCCATGGCATCTTCCAATGCAGACCATAGAACAGGGTGAAGGGTAAAATGCACTGTACCTCCATCTAGCCGAGTCAATTGAGCAAAGAAAGGGCCGCGTCGGATGTACACATCGTGACACAAGTGGATGAGGTCGCCGTCCAGTTCACAAGACAACACCCGTTTGAATTTCGTCCAGCCCTCCCGAGACAGACGAATGTGAGCCGGGCACGGTTGTGTAGGGTCTGCATCACAGATGTCTCCCACCTCCTCCATGATATCGACCTTATCCGCATAGACGTGCAGCAAGACCTCGGGGGTCAAGCTGAGAAACGCCCGTATTATATGCTCCGTCATGGTCAGTACGTGAATGATACAAGATTTGACTGTCTCTGGTATTTATAGGGAGAAAAAGTTTATGACGTGAGATCAAAGGATCGGGTGGTCATGTCACTGGACTGACTGAGTCTAGCCGGATAATCAATGGCATCATCGTCTGCCTCCGCTTCATTGCTAGGTTTGGTAATTTGTTCATTGGGTTCTGCCGCCGCTTCTCTCAGGGCACGAGCCCACTCCAACTGAACAGCTGACCGCTCGTCCGGTGTAAACAGCTGGTCCACAATAGGCACCACTTTCTCGAAGGCTGTCCACAGGTCGGGGTCTAGGGTGAAGCCTCGCGTGGGGTCTTGGTAACGGCCCAGGCGTTGGAAGAACGGTCCACGGTGTACGTAGATGGCATTGTCTATGTGGATGAGGTTTCCGTCAAGCTCACCGCTCAACACCCGTTTAAATTTGGTCCAGCCGTCACGGTGTAGCGTAACCGTATTCGATACGGCCTCAGCGCGCGACCAGCAAACATCTCCACGGTCTTCAACGATGGTGACTTTATCTTCATAGACGTGTAACCCCACCCGGTGTGTAAGGGGAAGGATGGCTCGTAGGACTGGTGACATGGTTGACCCAATGACGAACGGTGAATGACGCACACTGTGTCTGACCCTCGTATTTATGGTCAGGTCCCACTGTCAATGCCACAGCGCCAGGGTAAATAGGGCAAAGTCTATTGTGAGACCAACCAGCCGTCGCTGCTTCCGGCGTGAGCGCTCGTGGTCCATAGCCCGGGCATCAAGGATGGCTGTCATAGTCCAGTAGTGGTGAGTCATCCATCGAGTGCACTCTGTCGAGGACCGCTTCTGTGAACTCTTTCAGGATCTGGCGTCGCCCCTCGTTGTCGTCGTCATCTGCAAACATGGACCGAACCACTGCTCGATAACCCGTGAGTGAATTAACCACGGTGGCATGCTGTAAAATGCTGGCTCTCCGTCATGGCTCTGCAACCGTAGAAATGAAGGTGTGAGGCGCAGAGAGACGTGTTTTACAGACTATGTCACTTTTATACACCTACATAGTAGTACCCGGATGGACGCGCGCACGTCAAGAACCCGGAAGTAGGCGCGGACGTCAACGAAATGCTAGTACCCGGATGGACGCGCGGTCGTGAAGTACCCGGATGCACGCGCGGACCGCGTCGAAAGCCTACCGTGGGGTCTCCAAGTCCCCGAGGCATGGAAAAACCCGGTGCTTATCGATTGGCTGATTGTTCGACAGCTGATTGGTTCTTTTTCTCGACCGCTGATTGGTCCAAATGGAACTGCCCATCCTTCCCAGGTTAATCTAGAATCCAACCAAGCTCGTAATTTTTCCTTCGGGGAGCCAAACCCAGGGCGGCTCTACCAGCCTGGGTATGATGTAACATTGGGGATAATAAACTGTATAAACATTGCTGAACTTGCTGTTATTCTGTGACCTGGATGTGACATTTGACCTTTTGACCCGAAATTCACCCGCGCACTTCCGGTGATGCCGCGCAGGCGTGCGGCCGGAGAACCCGCGCGCGCTGCGGCCGGGCCGGGCCGGGAAAACCCCGGATGGAAAATCCGGACCATACGTCTAAGGGAAAATTGAACTCTTCTGGGTTCGGAGGTAGTTTTAGTGAACCGGAAGTGACGTCACACACTTGCGCAGAACCCACACCACCAAACCACAACCATGGACCCATAGTGGTTTAGTACCCCAAACACACCCTCACGCATCCCCAAAATGCCTGCTTTCTATACTACGACCAGACTGCGCATGCGCAGACTATTGAACACGGATGATACATTAGTCCAGACCGATGCTGCTTCACGAGGGCTTCCAAATAAGACCTCATACGACTCCATCGGACCAGTAGTGACCCATGTCGGCGCCAAAGTGTCAATTTCCATATACTTGGTATACTGCGCATGCGCAGAATAACGTCAGTTTTACGTCACATCCACCCAGTCGGATGCTCCTTCACGAATGCTTCACATTGATACCTCACTCGACCCCATCAGACCATTAGGGACCCCGGTCGACCCCAAAACGTCTATTTCCATACCCTTTTCCCACAATTCCCTGTCTGCGCATGCGCAGAATGTTGACCACGAACGATACACTAGCCCAGACGGATGCTCCCTCACGAGAGCTTCAAAATAAGACCTCATACGACACCATAGGATCATTAGGGGCTCACCTAGACCCCAAAACGTATATTTCCATACCCTTTCCCCGCAATTCCCTGTCTGAGCATGCGCAGAATGTTGAACACGAACGACACACTAGTCCAGGTGGATGCTCCCTCACGTATGCTTCACATTGATACCTCACCAGACCCCATCGGCCCACTAGCGGCCCACCTAGACCCCAAAACTTATATTTCCATACCCTTTCTCTACTGCGCATGCGCAGAATGACGTCAGTTCCACGTCACACCCAGCCCGTTGGATACTCCCTCACGACTGCTTCATATTGATACCTCAATCGCCCCCATCGGTCCACTAGCGGTCCCTACAGATTGCCGAACATTCTCACGAAAACCCACGTATTTGGGACTACTTTCGGACCGCGGAGGCAGACCGCATCACCGCCAGACCGCATCACCGCGGAGGAATACATGGCCTCAAGGTCACGCCCCATTCACCCAGACCGGAAGTGACGTCATACCTGCGCACAACACTCCTGCGCACACCTCCACAAAACCTCCACTTTCGGTTTCTCGCGCATGCGCACCGACACCAATACGGTTCGAAATTCCGTCTACATACTACTATTGTAGCGCCATTCATACACTCTGGACGCAAGGACGACAACTCTGACAGGGCAATAACTGTGTTGGCCGCTGCCCCAAAATCTCCCCGGATTCAAATAATTGTGAATAAGTACGAATTTGTTACTTCAATGGTAGAATGCCCGGACATGTACGGTGAGATCCGGGTCAAAGGTCACGTCCCTTGATTATTAGGCCTTCAGTTACTTCAGTATGAATTAGAATGCGTGTTTGGGGTAGGAGTATTGGGGTGGTCATATTGTTTTCTTGTGAGCTTTACTATGGGGTATGGCATCTTGTGTTCTCTGTCTCAACCGATAGAAGACGATGGGAGGGTCTCGTGGCCATGGGGTGACTTTCGCTGAACTGTTATGACTGCGCATTCGTACTACATAGGCAGATCGGAAGTGGCCATTTGGGGTCGAGGTGGACCACTACTGGTGCGAATGAGTCGTAGAGGTGTCAATGTGTAGCACTCGTGGAAGAGCTTCCGACTGGACGTGTGTGGCGTGGAAGAAAGGCTATGGCGCGCATGCGCACTCGAGGAGTAGTAGCGAAAGTGAGCATTTTGGAGGTGCGCAGCGGCATATTTGAGATATCGCATCCAAATATGGCGGGTAGGGTCTCATAATGAAGCCCTCGTGGTGTAGACCACGATTTGATTGATGTTCATGTCATTTGTGACGCCATTGGTGACGTCATCAGTAGGAGTATTAGCGAAAGCGAGCATTTCGGGGCTGCGGGGGCGTGTGTTTGAGTGATTGAGGGACCTTTCTTGGCCCGAATGGAGTGAGGTGTCATGTTGAAGCACTCGTGGAGGAGCGTCAGACTGGACCGGTGGGTCGTAGAAGTAGGGGCTTTAGCGCGCATGCGCAGCCGTGGAGTAGTATAGAAAGGGCATTTGAATAGACGTTTTGTTCTCGAGAGGGTCCAATATTGGTCCGAATGGGTCGTATGGGGTATCATGTTAGCACTCAAGGGGGAACCTCCGACTGGATGAGTGTGTAATGGTAATACCGTTCATCTGTGCATGGGAGTGGGAAAAGTGCATGGGAATGGACGTTTTGGTGTCGAGATGGACAAATATTGGTCCGAATGGGTCGTGTTAGGTGTCCTGGTAAAGCACTCCTGGGGTAGAGTCCGGCTGGAAGTGAAATACGACTGCGCACTCGGGCAGTAGTGGAGAAAGCGGAGATTCGGAAGTGCAAAGGAGCGCGTTTGGGGAGAGGTGGCCATGATCGCTCTGGCTAACTGGTGGAGTTGCCTCAATGTATGTGTGTAGGTGTGTGTTGAGGAGGAGGAGAATGAGGAGAAAGTGGAGGAGGAGGAGGAATTCGGAGAGTGAGTGAGTCAGTGAGTCCGTGGGTGAGTGGTCATATAAAGTCGTTTGTAAACCATTAGCCTCAGCCTATATCCAAACATGAGTGATAGCCTATTGAAGCTCTTATCTGGTAGAGTCAGACTGGTGGTAGTACGCGTGCGCATGCGCAATGAGGCGTAGTAGAGAAAGGGAAGTTTCGGAGGTGCTGACTATGCCCCAGTCACTTCAAGGTTATATGCATAGCAATAGATGCAGCGAGAGAAGGGAATCCCACGCAACGCCTTAACGCCTATCTCAATGCCTTTAAGCTTTATATTAACGCCTTAACACCATAGCATAACGCCTTGACGCCATGATGCAGACAGATGAGAGAAAGAAAGATCAACTCGTTCACAAGTTTTCATATAGTTTATTCACTCCAATGTTACATCATACCCAAGCTGAGGGAGCCGCGTTTACAATTCAAGTATGCTCTTGTCCAATCAGAAGCCGCCGTTTGGCGCTGCATCTGTCATATTCGATCTTGCCCGTTAGATGTATTCTCGGCTGCTCTTGTCCAATCAGAACCCGCCATTTCAGGAAGTTCAATCTTCGGTCATGTTCGATCTGATCCGTTTGTACAAATCGTCTTCGTACAAGCCAGAATACTGTGACGGCAACATGTCCTGGAACAGTTGTTTGCGCATTTTGGTCGCATTTTGCAGGGCCTCGGTGGGTGATAGCCTCATATCCTCTATTAAGTGACGCTTGGTCTTCACGATGGGCCTGTGCTTGGGGTCACCTTTCATTTCAAGCGATAGCAGGCTATACTGTTCATGGATCGCCATTGCTGTTTTCCTGATGCAGGGGCGCATTTTGATGTACGCTTGTTGTAAGTTATGCTGTCTGGCGTCTTCAGGTCCATCATGAAGACCAAGCGTCACTTGGAAGAGGATATGGGACTATCAAAACGCGCAAACAGGACATGTTGCCGTTACAGTATCCTGGCCTCCCCGACGACGATTAGAACAAACGGATCGGATCGAACATGATCGAAGATTGAAATTTCTGAAATGGCGGCTACTGATTGGACAAGATCAGCCGAGAATACATCTAACGGGCAAGAACGAATATGATAAATGCAGCGCGATATGGCGGCTTCTGATTGGACAAGAGCATACTTGAATTGTAAACATATCCAACGCGGCTTCCCCAGCTTGGGTATGATGTAACATTGGGGAGAATAAACTGTATGAAAACTTGTGAACGAGTTGACCTTTCTTTCTCTCATCTGTCTGCATCATGGCGTCAAGGCATTATGCTAGGGCGTTAAGGATAGCTATCACCTTAGAGGCAGTTATTGCACCCCTGTGACAATTTGTCTTCTGTATCAATAAATATACAAGATAACCATAATAAACTATATATTTTATGAAAGCGTACATCGTAGGGATTCCAACTCTATGATTTGTATAACCGACGCTGCTACTGTGTAGAACATATTTCAATTTTAAAAAATTAAAATGAAAACAATAGCACCCATATTTCAATTGAAATTTCACGAAAACTGTTGGTCTTGTTTCAACTTTGATTGTATACCTTGATAGGAGACAATTCGAACTAGTAAATATTATCTCATTTATTTTAATTTTTGCCTGGTTTTGTTTTTACAGCTATTTTACTAAAATAAATTGAAAAAAACCGTACTATTTTACGGTCGTTTGTCTTAAAAGTTGAATAATTAAAAAACTAATCCGAACTTACAAAAAATGAGATAAAATTTACTAGATCACCTTATAAGTAACAAGTATGCCAAATTTCAAAAGCGTAGCATGGATACCTTTTGAGAAATAAACGTTTAAATCTCGGATTTTGTTCAAAAATGAAAGGCTAGAAATCGGGCAAAATGTGTCCAGCTATACATCTGATGAATTAATTTTTTGCTTGAATTCTATTGTCAAATACATTTTATTTTAATCTGTCTAATGGGACCTACTCGAATTCCTGTTTATTCTGGATAACTATTACACTAAGTTTTTTTCATCAAGGCAGTTTAAAGTCCAATTTAAACTTTAAAAACTTGTTCAGCTGAGAATTGTTTACACCTGTGTAGATCACTTCACGGCGGGTGTCTGAGTGAAGTGTCACTGTTATAATTAGAAACAAAAATACGGATGTTTGCATGGTTTGATCAGAAGGGGGTAGATTAATGTAAATAAGTAGGACTAATAGATAATTAGCCTTCCATAATACTGCGGAAATGAGTTATGGAACGGGAAATTTAACGGACAAAAATAATAGTAGCAGTAGATAAATAAACAAATTGCTTATGGATAACAACTTCTAGTTTATTCAGGACGACGTTTCGATACAGGTACTAGTATCGTTCTCAAGTCAGTGACATCAATTGATTGAAATTGCAGTTTAAGGGCCGCTTCCCGTACGGATTTCGCAGCCCATCAACTCAATGTTTTACTTTAATTACACGTTACATTTCTTAGTTTGTTAAAGATGTTGTAAAGTGCTGTATTATCAAATAAACAAATAAATAAGTAAATAAATATATAAATAAATAAATAAATAAGAAAATAATAATAAATGTGCGGATGGAGATATAAATAGTTTAGAATAGAAGATTTGTCTATGTACAGGTTCATCGCTTGGTTTTTGATTAGGTTATATTGGTAAGTATGTGTTCATTGTATATTGTAGTCGCGTGGGTGATTCCTTTGTCTTTGTACCCCTCTGTACACACAACGCCGTCCAGAAAAAACTGGGAGAACCATAGGCGGGTTCTTCCAGAAATCTGTGCCTGTAACAATTGCTTGGAGTGGGTATTGGGGTACAGGATGGCAGGTCTACATCCGATATAGGTGAAAGTCAAAGGATCATATATTACATCGGTGGCATCTCAGGTGTGGCACATCTGATCTGTGTTATCTTCAGTGAGTATGGTTTCAATTGTCCGTGGTTGTGGTAGGCATTGTTCGATTTGGTTTGAATGTAGAAGCTGTTCTTGTTTCCGTTGATTGTCCGTGGTCAAGGTGTGGGTTTTGGTGATTCCACTGAAATGGCTAGGTCAGGGTGGTTTCTGGGGTGTTGTCACTCACGGTGCTGTTTTATAATATTTGTCGTCATCGGTGCTCTGTTTCATGGCTGGTCTTACTCGTCTGTGGTCTTCAGTGTGCTGTGCCTGTATTACAAAGAATAGAAGAGTTTGTAGTTTCTTGTTTTCTGGTGTTATTTTTTGCCACCGACAGGCACTATCGTGATCTAAGTCACACATGATCAATAGCAATAATTGATTTTGATTGAAATTGCAGTTTAAGGGCCGCTTCCCGTACGGATTTCGCAGCCCATCAACTCAATGTTTTATTTTAATTACACGTTACATTTCTTAGTTTGTTAAAGATGTTTACAAGTGCTGTATTATCAAATAAACAAATAAATAAGTAAATAAATATATAAATAAATAAATAAATAAATAAGTAAATAATAATAAATGTGCGGATGGGGATATAAATAGTTTAGAATAGAAGATTTGTCTATGTACAGGTTCATCGCTTGGTTTTTGATTAGGTTATATTGGTAAGTATGTGTTCATTGTATATTGTAGTCGCGTGGATGATTCCTTTGTTTTTGTACCCCTCTGTACACACAACGCCGTCCAGAAAAAAACTGGGAGAACCATAGGCGGGTTCTTCCAGAAATCTGTGCCTGTAACAATTGCTTGGAGTGGGTATTGGGGTACAGGATGGCAGGTCTACATCCTATATAGGTGAGTAGTATAGTAAGTGGATTTAACCTCATATTGACCTACTTATTTGTTCCCCGGGTAAAGTTTAAGGGGGTGAGCACGTGGCGATCACGTGATCAAGGCATGTATTGACCCGTCTGTGGGGTTTTTCCCACAATGTCGTACACGGAGGTCACCGAAGAGACACGGAGGTGCCCGAAGACGTCACGGAGGTCACCGAAGAGACACGGAAGTGCCCGAAGATGTCACGGAGGTGGCCGAAGAGACACGGAGGTGCCCGAACATGTCACGGAGGTCACCGAAAACACACGAATGTCACAAAAAACGTATAAAAGTGGAAATTTTCAGGGCATTGCTGCATTCATCGGCCTATCTACGGTTGCAGAGCCATGACGGAGACCGAGCCCTATGCCACTCGCATTTTACAGCATGCCACCGTGGTTAATTCATTCACGGGTTACCGAGCAGTGGTTCGGTCCATGTTTGCAGATGGCTACGACAACGAGGGGCGACGCCAGATCCTGAAAGAGTTCACAGAAGCGGTCCTCGACAGAGTGCACTCGATGGAGAGGTGTGCCATCACTCACCACTACTGGACTATGACAGCCATCCTTGATGCCCGGGCTATGCACCACGAGCGCTCACGCCGGAACCAGCGACGGCTGGTTGGCCTAGTCATGGTCTGTGCCTTATTCACCCTGGCGCTGCGGCATTGACAATGGGACCTCACCATAAATACGAGAGACAGTCACCGTGTGCGTCATTCACCCTTCGTCATTGGGTCAACCATGTCACCGAGAGACCTGTCCATAAATACGAGAGACAGTCTGCGTGTGTGTCATTCATCCTTCGTCATTGGGTCAATCATGTCACCAGTCCTACGAGCCATCCTGCCCCTTACACCCCAGGTGGGGTTACACGTCTATGAAGATAAAGTCACCATCGTGGAAGATCGGGATGTCTGTGGGTGGGGTTCGGAGTCCACATCCACTACGGTTACCCTACACCGTGATGGCTGGACCAAATTTAAGCGGGTGTTGAGCGGTGAGCTCGACGGAAACCTCATCCACCTCGAGAACGCCAACTACGTACACCGTGGACCCTTCTTTGCCCGTGTGGGGCGTTACCACGATCCTACGCAAAGCTTCACCCTAGACCCTGACCTGTGGACAGCCTTGGAGAAAGTGGTCCCTATTGTGGACCAGCTGTTTACACCGGACGAGCGGTCATCAGACCAGTTGGGGTGGGCTCTTGCTATTGAGAACGCGCTGGCTGAACCCAATGAACAACTGTCTAGCAATGAACCAGACGACGAGGCTATACACTATCCGGCAAGACTCAGTCAACCAACACAACGGTGGTAGAAACTTCGACCTCGTTATAAATAAGCGATACTCTCCGGGTCCATCATCATTTTGTCACCATGAAGCGCTGGGAGAAGGTGTTGGATAACTTATACTACAGTCCCGACAGTCCGGCTGCGTATAGTGCATTGTCGGCTCTCTATCGAGCGGCCAAACCCCAGGGAATACAGCGTGCCCAAGTCCGAGATTGGTTAAGAAAACAAGACACCTATACCTTACATCGAGCTGTCCGTCGCCATTTTCTACGGAACCGGGTCATCGTGGGAGGAATAGATGCCCAATGGCAAGCGGATTTGGTCGATATGAGCGCCTTTGCCAAACACAACGATGGGAATCGGTATATCTTGACGTGCATCGATATCCTATCGAAGTATGCGTGGGTGGTACTCATCCGGACGAAAACGGGGGCGAATCTCATAGCGGCGTTCAAAGACATCTTCAAGACTGGGCGCAAACCTTTGTATTTGCAAACCGACGAAGGCACGGAATTCCTCAACAGACCGTTCCAAGCCTTTCTCAAGAAACAGAAGGTCTTCTTCTTCCATACGTACAACGAGACCAAGGCTTCCGTGGTGGAAAGGTTCAACAGGACATTCAAAGGCCGTATGTATAAATATTTCACCTATAAGAATACAAGGCGGTACATCGATGTTCTCCCGAAACTTGTGAGTGGTTACAATCGAGCCTATCACCGGAGTATAGAGAGAGCCCCCATTACCGTGACCCAACGCAATGAAGCCCAAGTCCGGCGTGTCTTGTACCCCATACAATCGCAACGAGCACCGAAGGAGATGTTCAAGGTCGGGGACCCTGTACGGATCAGTAAAGTCAAGGGCAAGTTCGAGAAAAGTTACTTGCCCAACTGGAGCGATGAGCACTTCCTGATTAAACGGCGCCTACCCCGACAGCAGCGAATCTATGAACTGGAAGATCTTCAAGGGGAACCGTTGCTAGGCACGTTTTACGAGATGGAATTACAGCCTGTCGTAAAAACACAGCAAGACTACTACACGGTGGAGCAGATTTTGAAAACGGAACCTCGACGTGGCAAACTGTTTCATTTCGTGAAATGGCAAGTCTGGCCCAGTTCCTTCAATTCCTGGGTCGCAGCCAACCAGGTGAAACGGCTATAAAGCCAGACACCACTACCGTCATCCTTCATTCCACGTCCGACCACGGTGCTATGGACAAGCAGCAGCTGCCTCTGAACACAGCGTCTCCCAAAACGCGCAAAGCGCAAGTGGGCTTTGTGGTGATATTGCTAACCCTGCTGAGTGTGTTGTACGGAGGTGTGTTTTACGACGTAGCCTATGTCAGCACGTTACTTAGCCAATGGAGAACACCAGCCATCAGTGAAACCGGTCTACAGAGAGCACCAGTCAAGACCGTATCGAGCCCAGTCATCACCACCACCACACCACGTGTACAAGCCACAACGAGCTCCACACCGAGTATACAGTCAACACCTACACCAAGTACACCTAATACGTCTGAAAACCCACCGGATTTCATCCCTCACAGTGAACAGACAACGACGACCAACGTTGTACCCACCACCATCATCACTCGCAGTGAACAAACAACGACGACCGACGTTGTACCCACCACTCCAGTTCACTCGTACCAAATTTACAAGAGCGGATTACCACGACAGCGGATACACCTCCAACCATGGACCCCCGTTGGCAGCATCCCTTCACTTGCGTCATCGCAGGACCGACGGGTTCCGGCAAAACGCACTTCGTCAGGAAGCTCCTTCAACATGCCGACAGCATGATCACCCCAACCATTGCCCGAGTCGTGTGGTGTTACGGAGAATGGCAGGCAGCGTATGCAGCAATGCCCCACATCACGTTCGTGGAAGGACTACCCAATCTCAAGGCCAATCTCACGCTCAGCCCCAACGTGAGTGTCGAACTCAGTCCTACCCTACAGCAAATGCTGGGTCTCTATCTACAGGGGTACGCTGGCCCCACCGGCGAGAGAGCCCACATCCCGATGGACATGCGTGGTGGTATGTATGGCCTGTACATCTACTCGGACGTGGTCGATGCACACATTGTCGGCGACAGCAACGTACCTCTACTGCGCGTCTGCCCGGTGAAAGGCAAGTATGGAGCTCAAGTCATCCACAGTTTCAGGCATATCGTGTATCTACCGGTCAGTCAGACCGATATTAGCTCCATCGTCATCGATATAAGAGACGACACCGGTCAACTGATTGCATTCGAGCGTGGGAGAGTGGTGCTGACACTTCATTTCCGTCAAGTCCGAGCCGTTCACTTTGCATAATGAAGGTGCCTTATCAATGCCATACAGCTAGTTACGTCGATCATTACACCAAACAAGCCGGGGGTAGCTTTCCTGTCTTTGCAGGTACACGCATGCAACGAGGACATGGGCTGGGGAACATACTCGGGAGCATCGTCAAAACGTTCCTGCCCTTGGTGACGCGTGGGGTCAAAGCGATCGGCAAACACGCGGTACGCAGTGGACTGCAAGTGGCGGGTGATGTCTTGGGCGGTGCGGCACCTAAAGAAGCACTGAAACGTCGAACCAAAGAAGCAGGAGGCGTCTTGGTCGCCAAAGCACAACGCACCATAGGGAATAAAAGACCTGCACCACCGAGACCACGCACCAGTCGACGACCGACCCAGCGACGACGCACATCGAAGACCCGGGATATCTTTTCTTAAAGATGGCTTTCATCCATGCCGAGTCGTGTCCTTCTACCAACAGTGAATTTGATTTATGGACCGTGCCACCTACTCAGACCAGTGCCGAAGAGGGTCAATGGGTGGAACATCTGCCCCTTTCCGGCATTACAGCCACAGGCCCCATTGAATTCACCATCACCAACGCAGATACGACCTACCTGGATTTAGCCCATACATACCCATACGTGAAAGCTAAAATCACCAATAAAGATGGGTCAGTCCTCAAAGCAGATGCACCCGTGGGTCCAGTGAATCTCTGGCTTCATTCGCTATTCCAGCAAGTGGATATAGCCCTGAGTGATAAACTGGTCAGCGCCTCGACGAACACGTACCCGTACCGAGCCTACATCGAAACACTGTTATCCTACGGGCGTGACGCTAAAAAGTCGTATTTGACAGCCCCGTTGTTCTACCGAGATACACAGGCAAGATGGAAGCGAGTCCTGATAATGACGGCTACACGGAGAGAGTGGATTTCACAGCAGAGAGTCAATCGGTCGATATGATGGGACGTCTGCATGCGGACTTATTCATGCAGGACCGATACCTCTTGAATGGAGTACCTGTCAAAATACGACTAGTGCGCGCAACGCCTGCGTTTGCCTTGATGGCCCCGAGTGAGGACCTCGAGTATAACATTGTCATCCAATAGGCATGTCTGTTTGTACGCAAAGTGAAACCGAGCCCAGGTGTACAGTTGGGGCACATCAGAGCCTTGGAGAAAAAACCAGCCCAGTACCCGATTCGACAAGTACAGACCAAGGTCTTTTCCGTTCCTAAAGGCAATATGATTGTCAATCAAGAAAATCTGTTCCTGGGGGATTTGCCCAAGCGTTTAACCCTAGCCTGTGTGGAGAACGTCAGTTATAATGGGGCTCTCTCGAGGAATCCGTTCAACCTAAAAGCGTTCAACATAAATTTCGTGGCCCTGCATGTGGATGGCCAACAGGTACCGCCACGGCCTTTACAACCTAATTTCGGAACGGACAATTACATCCGGAGCTATCTGAACCTCTTCACAGCAACTGGCCAAATCAACCAAGACGAGAGAAATATGATCAGTCGAGACGATTTCGGCAAAGGGTACACCTTGTTCTGTTTCGATCTGACTCCCACCTTAGACAACGATCATCAACTGAGTCTCGTCAAGAAAGGCAACTTACGCTTGGAACTGCATTTCGGGACACCTTTACCGAAAACCATCAATGTGATTTGCTACGCTGAGTTTGACAACATCATTCAAATCGATAAAAGCCGTAACGTCCTGTGTGACTTTGCCACCTAACATGGATACAGACCAGATACGCACCGTGCTGGAGAATGATCCAGGGACACGCATGGTCTTTCAAGGAGTGTTCGCCCGAGACGTGTTCCCATTAGACCGTGTGTATCCTGCTGCTTACGTCCTGAATACAGGCCCGATGGATCGACCCGGTCAACACTGGGTGGCCGTGTACTTGACAGAAGAGCAGGGCGAATACTTTGATTCGTACGGCCTACCACCCCTCCATTCCGATTTAACAGACTTCATGGATCAAGGCACAGAGACGTGGTGTTGGAATACTAAAACGTTGCAAAGCCTGGACAGTATGGTGTGCGGACAATATTGCTTGTTTTACCTGTACCATCGATGTCGGGGACATTCCATGCAGACGATCGTCCATGTTTGACGAGTACCCCAAGGCCGAGGACCGAGATGTACTCGTATATGACTGGGCCGCCCATCATTTCCCGTTCTGGGCTTGAATTCTTTCAATGTACAAGTCCCTCTGTTCTGGGCTTCAGTTCTTTCAATGTTCAAGCCCCCTGTTCTGGGCTTCAGTTTTTTCACGTGGCTGTTCTCACGTTGTTGTTGTTACTAAATAAAAAATGAGATCTCACCAAAAAATCCCTGTCTTGTGTGTTTTCTGTGTAAGCATGTCCATGAATAGCCAATCAGTGGCCTAGGATACTCCGCGCACTTCCGGTGATGCCGCGCACTTCTGGATAACCCGCGCGCGCTGCGGCCGGGGCGGGCCGGGCCGTAAAAAGGTCCCGGATGTTCTAGTACATCTATGTGAAATTTGGCAGCACAATATATCAGCAGCATATAGGTATTCCAATGGGTACTAATTGTGCACCCCTGTTGGCTGACCTGTATCTGTTCTCTTATGAATATGACTATATGCAGGCGCTTTCAAAAACCGATCCATTCAAAGCCCGTTCCTTCTCATTCACCAAACGCTATATAGACGATCTTCTCGCTGTGGATAATCGCTATATAAATGACGCAGTGAAGGATATATATCCACCTTCACTGGATTTGAAGGAAACTACAGATAGCCCTACAGGCACATCATATTTAGATGTATATCTCTATAAAAATGAAGCGGGCATTCTCTCTCGTCGACTTTATGACAAAAGAGATGATTACAATTTCGACATCGTAAACTATCCCTTTCTGGATAGTAATATTCCAGTGGGACCTGCATATGGCATATACATATCTCGCTTAGTAGCATTTGCTAGATCCTGTGTTAAATGTGATGATTTTAATCAACGTCACAAAACACTGTTGCAGAAACTTAAAAAACAGGGCTATTCCACCAAGCGCCTACACTCAAAGTTTCTCAAATTTGGCGATACATATCGCATGCTGATAGCAAAATACGAACGTAGCGTGCAAGATCTATGGCGCTACGTTTCGTAACTTGTGTCTAATTCCGCTTAACCCGGGGCTATGGGCCGTATGAACCCGTGTACTTCAAGAACCTCATGGTACTCATATGAACAGTCACAATCAAAGCGTGACTGAGATACATCATTCTTTAGATGACGACTTTACAACGAATATTATGGATTAAGAATACTGATCAGCGATACGGATTTGATATTTTTGGAACATCATGATGTCTTGCCAGCATCATTGAAAACTGTTGACCGCTTCTCTCTTGCAGGAAACAAGCCTATGTTTTTGTATACTATGATTGTCTTTTTGAATTTGGTGCTAATACTGTTATATGGAAAATGGAATAGGTCTTTGGATTATGGACGCGGATATTCTTTAATGGACGACGGCTGGATTATGAATGACGGACTAGACGCTTGTAATGCATTCCATACTTCTAAGGTCTAAGGAAAAATTAGAACTCTTCTGTGCTCGGGGTCCAATGTAACCCATCAATACCCAGAAACCCAACATAGGTGTTAAGACCTTGATATAACCTGCCCGGAGCATGGTTAGTACGAATGTTTCGGTGGTGTTGTTCAATAAAAAACTTCATGAAAACCCAAGTGAAGTTCGAATATTTATTAACGTGAACAAGTGAACAAGAATGTATGTACAAGTATATAAGAACGTGAAACTGGTGCAAACAAGAATTAAGGTGAACGTATGTATATAGAGAGAAGTCACAGTGGAATATATAACAGTTAGACCAAGTCATCGAACTGGTGTATAGAGTAATTATTCAAAAGAATGAAGTTCACAAACAAGTTCATGGTGTAATGTATATAGAGAGTAATTTAGAGTCCAAATATGTATGTCCATTAGAATTCACAAGTCCGGGTATACCGTCAAAGATAATATATGTAGTGTTCACAAGTCCAGGTACGTCGTACTGACTCCATCGGGAAGAACTTTACGTTTCGGGTAGAAAAATGTGAATGCATCTCGTTTCTGGATGTATGTTCGCATCTGGTGGTCGACGACCCGGAATCCTCGGTTAGTGCCACTCGCACTGGCCTGGCTTTGGAGCACGTCCAGGTAAAGGCTTTGTCGATGGCGGGGTCACGCCGGTTGACTCCTTTGCAACTGAACTTATTGTTCCCATCTCCACCGTAACAGAAGTATGTTTTGGACAACAGGGCGATCATGGCATCTCCACTCCACTCTAGCTTAAAGAGGCCCGGCGTCCGCTTGTCGTACTGGAAATGGTCAGGTCGAAGTAGCCACTGGTCCCGTTCTGCCTCATACTGTGCACGTAACTCGGGTTTGACCAGGGACTCCCAATCCGCATTAGACACGGCCATGTAGGCAGAGTCTGTATCCATCTCCATGAGTTGCCAATCGGATGGGTCGAAATACACACCCATGAAATCATACAAAAACTGGAGCATCCTCAGCTTGGCCACCTGGTATACCATACATCCAATTTGGAGGGGCAGGTTGTAACGAATGGTCTTTTTGGCTGAAGTGACTTCATACGTATCGTCATCGATGACGTCGACGGACCGAAACAGAGGCGAGTTGATCTTTTTGCGGGCTTGTGGTGTAGTACAGATATTGACGTTGACATGCTTATCTTGGTTAGTGACCGTTTTGCCATAATAGCCATTGCCCGTCAATTTCCACGATTCACCGATGATGGCCTTACTGGGATCTCTATCACCTTGACGACGGGCAGGCGTCACGATGTCGGCATTCCGCGCAAAACAGGCGTTGGGTATATACTGTATCACTTGGTACACGCGCGTCACTTCGAGGCCGTGGCTCATGTACCACTGTAGTAGCGGGGTACCCAGCAAGATTTTCTCTCCCCACATGCTCCCAATCAGCATTCGACGAGGTTGTTGAAGTACGTCATGTTCCTCAGCATAGGCGCCCATGGTCTCTCCAATGTCAGCCCGACTCACCAGCGTGTTCTTGAAAATAGGCGGGCACTGGGCGAATCGTGGCTTGAGATTGTCGGGAACATGGAGGTCGCATTCCACAAATCCATACAGGATCCCGGAACGAACGGCGTCGAAAAGCTGTGGCAGGGTCAGGGGTGGTCGGCGACTGAGGGGGTACTCGCCCGCTTTAAGGAAGTGGCGTAAGTGTGGGAGGGCCTGGCACATGGTGTGAATTTCACACTCCCACAGTTCGATAAGATCGTACCCCAACTCTTTGACGTAATCTCCATTCTCCACCACTTCTTCCCGTAATTCTTCTGCCGATTTCCCACGTCGTTCGTTGAAGCGTCCAGCACTGAAATGACATTCGTGGCCGTGCCAATAGCAGACGTACAATTGAAATACGGTGGGCTTATTGTAGATAATAGCAAACCCATCGACGGGGAGTCGACGATCTCCTATCCACTTCTCTGTGGCGCTGGTTTCATGGCGTATATAAATTCCCCGTCGATCGGTTTCCCAATCCAACCACTGGTCAGCGAGATGTTTGTACGGTGTACGTTGAGGTGTGCAATGCCGGTCGTCCGCCAACCAGCGCGTATAATGACCGCTGGGCATGGGTTGGGCAAGAGACCACAGATACAGGGCATTGGCATCGAATCCAACGATTTTGGCACAGGGTTTTCCACCGGGGAGAGTGGTGACGTCTTTCTCGTGGTAGCGATGAAAAATAAGACTGGGCCCGCCGACGATGTTCTGCTTTAGGCAATCATACATGTCCGCGTCTTTTTGTTGTATCAGCAAGAAGTATGTAGGACAATCTTGAAAAAGATGGCGAAGCGTGAGACCCGGTAAACTCAAGCACTCCGTGAAGATGTCCACGTGCATTTGATGCCGGAACAGTTGAACCATTTTCTCGGCCGCTTCGAGGAAAGGAACCACATCTAAGTTGTTGTACCATATCAGGAAATCTCGCAAGGTCTGCATATGTTGGTCGTTCCATACCTGCTGTAGTTCCCGGTACGTTTCTTCCGAACATTCCACCTGCTTCAGATCGTCAAAGAAAGCGTCCCGGGATGGCAACTGTGTTTCCTCCAAGCGGTCGAGCGTCGACATATAGGTGTAAGGGAACCTCCCTTTGGTTTGTGCACAGTCATAGGCCTTCACCCACTGATCGTAGCTATAATTGGGAGCTAAGTAGTTGCGTACATCCAGGAAATGGAGTGGTGTGGTGGTGAGGGCCATGAGGTTGTTGATCTTTTTGATGACGGACTTGATGGTATTGGACTGGGCCAAGTAAGGGTAGAGAAATTCCTTCACCATGTTGTGATCATATCGCCCAGAGTTGAAGCCGAGCACGGGTAACTGGCCTAGGTATTGCAGGAAGCGGGCTTTCAATTTCTCCGCATACGGCTTCGGTAAGGGTACATCTTGCGGTTGAATGTCCTGCCCACTGTGCTCCATCTCCGTCTCCTCTCTGTCAAATATTTGCCCACTATGCTCCATCTCCGTCTCCTCTCTGTCAAATATTTGCCCACTATGCTCCGTCTCCTGTCTGTGAAATATTTGCCCACTGTGCTCCATCTCCGTCTCCTCTCTATCAAATATTTGCCCACTATGCTCCATCTCCAAGTCCGACTCTTCATCGTCGCTGAACGATACACCAAGTGTAGGCATCCGGTCGTCGAGTTGGTCCAGTACGTCCTGGAACTTGGACACCAATAGTTCCGTACTGGCCGCACTCACTTCCTCTAAATAACCCATCATGCGGGTAATCAAGTCATGGGCGTCGCCGGTGGACACGAAACAGACAGGCGCAGCGTCATAGCCGGGTACGTTGGTGGAAATGCTGACACTCAGGGGAATATGGCGCTGTGTCCACTGCGTTTTCGCCGAGGCCGCGTCCATCGGATCCAAAATCGCCTCGAAATCATAACATGCCCGGTATGGAAAATAACGGTCCTCTTCCGCTATGACAATCCCTTCATCAGCCAGTTCCTCGAAGATGGTGGGCGTGTTATGGTATACACCACCAGGAAATTTGCGTTTCACACTGTGGTCGCAAATCTTCTCGTGGCGATGTAGGAGCCAACTTTCTTTGAAGACCCGATGGCATTGGGCACAACTGTAGGACTGGGTGTACAGGCTCATATCGTAGATCAGGGAAAAATGATTCACCCCGCCGTCGTCGAAGATATTGACTTTCATGGTGGAGGCATACCGTTCTGTTGACCGATGAACCAATTCAGCCACAAATGTGTCGTCATTCTCCTCATCCTTCTCCTCTTCCCGTAGTAAACGGTACACAAAGATATTGACGTTGAACAGTGATTCTACGACATCCAAATACTTAAAGGGAACTCCCCGGAACTGTCGCGGGTCTAGGTCTTGTTCCTGTAAATACTGTCTCCAATAGATATTGGCCACTCTCTCACAAGCCAGGGGATTACACTCGTTCAAATGAACGGCCAAACACCGAAACAGACATTTCTGGTCTTTGTAGGGGCCATTTGCGCCTCTCGTTAACGCATACAGTCCTTTTCGACGAAGCAGCCAAGCTGGAAGAATGACAGGAGCGCCGATGGGAAGATTCCGTAATTTGGTCACGAAAAATCGATTTCGTGTTGGGCCGTTGCAACCGCGCCCATTCTAAAGGATCCGACGTAGTGAGTTGATCGATGAGTGGTTCCAGTGACGCACGATTGGTGATGGTGAAGGGTTGATCAAACACATGACTGTTGTTGCTCGGATAAAAATACCGTAACTGGTCCGTCTGTTTGTGCCGTAAAATGTACCCGAATGTCATATTCAACTTGAACGCTGTCCCTTGGTCTGTAAAAATGTTCTCGGCATAGTTAGAAAGATACGTGAGGTCCTGTAGTCGGAAATTATACAAGTCTAGTATGGGTCGATGACGGTGGAAACAACGGCGGATGGTGGTCCAATGGCGCCGATAAATTTCACTCACAGGGTGGTCTTCGGGCAAGGCGTCAACCGGAGGCACAGCTGGATCCTCAGGAAAGTCCTGTTCTCCTCTCGTATTGTCACGCGCCAAGGGAGATGTTGATCGGTCACGTCTCATCCTGATCGTATATACTCCTGTAAAATAGAGCCGATTTTGACTTTAACACAATGAATCGGTCACGAATTCTTAACGTATTTCTTTGGAGGGGTAAGGTCAATAGGGTTCGCGCTTTTTATACTACTAAAATGTGAAGATACACCTCTTCGTTGCCAGGTCAATAGGGCTCGACATGCGCTTTTTATACTACTAAAATGTGAAGACTGATGCATCTAAAGGTCAATAGGGTTTGAAATGCGCTTTTTATACTACTACTACATGTTACTGTTACTATCCTCTGCGCAGCATGGTGAATTCCCCCAGCTCAACATGTCAAAGTTACCCTCACATCGTTATATTGAATATGAGGTACCCCAGTGACACATTGAAAGTGTCACTGGGGTACGTCATATTCAAGAATACCCGCGTCCATAATCCAAGGACCTATTTCATATAACAGCATTAGCACCAAATTCAAAAGACAACATAAACATAGGCTTGTTTCCTGCAAGATAAAAAAATAAAAATAATAAGGGGGGAAAAAAAACTCCGCGCGGGTGGGACTCGAACCCAGGTCTTGTCGATCAACAGCTCAGTGCCTTTCCACTGAGCCACGGCCAATGTTGCTTTATAAGGATGTTAACTTCAACCAGAGTTGTATGGTTGGATTAATTTATTTATTTATTTGAATTATTTTGCTAATACCACGATAAAAACATGCTGAAAAAAATAAACAGGCCAACCCAACGATAATATACGACCCTGCGCTACGTAACTTTTGCTAAAACCATATAAGGGGGTTCCCGGTAAATTTGAACAAAATGATGACGTCATGACTGAAATATCAACAACGTAGTTTCTGTCGCGATGTCATGAGGCCGTATCGATAACCGATAATTTCGGTGTGAAATTCAATGGATGTAGGCGAAATAAATGTAAGCTATCCTTCTATCACACACAAACTCATGTTGGCTGCTCTCAAATTATATCTACACGCGTTATTTGTACCCGGCGAACAGATTTGTGTGAGCCTAACGGTGTTGATGACGCAGCAAAGCGTGAATTCCTGATCAGTTCAAGAAAATGTGAAATATCTTCGCACATCTCCATGGGTGACATTAAATCATTGTTAGCAGGAACACGCTAAGGACTTAAAATTTTCAGTTTCATAAGTTATGGGTACTGAAAATCTCCCGAAAGTTGTGAAATATGTCGCTTTCTGCGGCTCAAAAGGTTCATAATGTGCCAATGTTTTTGTCAGAAAACAAAAAATTCTCCGCTTATATCTGCATCTGGAAACTTCACACTTGAAGATATGTAGATTTTTATATCCTGGCGGGTTAATATCCGTGTGTTATACCTCCCCCCTCCCCTCCGAGTTTGGAAGTTAAAAATTCATACTTCCCCGTGGATAAACTTCGTAAATTTTTCAGGATCACATTAGAACCTACTTAGGGAAAATCCTAAAGCTTTTTTAGTGATGTGGGTGAATTTATTTCAAATTTACAGAGCTTTCAACACCATGATGAAATCAAAGTGACCCTTTCAGACAAAGGAAAATAACAACAAAAAATTGTTTATCGACCCGTGAGCCCTAATATTTTTTAGGATTATACTAAAACTTCTCAAAGATAATTTATTTTTTTTTTTTTTGTACATCAACGCTGGTGCATTGAAAATTAGCCTGGTTTGTAGATCGGCAAGAAAAACATTTTTTGTCTGTCTGGTCTAAATCTTAAGCCCGGCGCACACGAGAGCTATCAGCTGAGCTGACCGCCTCAATTGCCTGTCAGCTCAGGAGCTGGCTCTCGTGTGCGGGCAGTTTTTGGTGAGTTTTTGGCCTCGCGAGGTCGGGGGAAAAATATCAAACTTGTTTGATAATTTCGCCTCGCGAGGCCAAATCCTCAGCGTGTGCGGCGAACGCAAGCCAACAGCTCAGCAGTTTACTTGGACCGGCCAATGAATCGCATGTTATTTTCACGCGATTCATACGCACGACTCTTCAAAATGGTCTTGAAGGAGACGTTATGCGGGAACTGAAATCAATTTCGTGGAACTTTTGTTCACCGTGTGCGCTGAAATCACACGAAAGCTAGCCCCTGAGCTGGCAGGCAATTGAGGCCGTTAGCTCAGCTGATACCTCTCGTGTGCGCCGGGCTTTAGTGTACTCACGGTGTGCTTTGGGATAGATGCAGTAGAAATAGTATCATTGTATTTATATCGTTGTGACACGGATGATATTTATGGCGTTGTTCGTTGAAGGAACCTACAGATTTGTTGCAGATTTTGAATATGTATTACGAAAAATTTTACTGAAACGAAACAAATTCGAAGAAATTCGCCCTAGCTAAATATCGTAGCTCAGAAATCAAGGTATGCGTGAAGCTTTTAGCACTTTTAGTTTATTTCATGTTTTTATTTAGTTAAACAGTGTGACTGACACTGACTGGTAAACTCACATATACCCGGTCTGTCAAATAGACCATTAAGTATAGCCAATATGCAGTGCTCGAAAAACCGTCGAGCTTGAAGGGATTGAAATGTTAACCTAGGCGAGATAGCAAGCCAAAATGAACCAATGAAATACGCCAAAACTATCCAATCACTAGTCAGGGATTCTAGCCAATTGAGCTACATACCATTCACAAAACTGACCAATCAGCGATGACTGAACCCGAGCGAGTGCATTGAAGTTGTGGAAATTACACATGTGGGTCACAGTTCATTCACAGCATTCGTGAGAAGAACATTGACTGACTTTGAGAGAAGAGAATTTGAAGCAAAATGGCTCGTACAAAACAGACCCCTCGTAAATCTACTGGAGGAAAGGCTCCCGGAAAACAGCTTGCCACCAAGGCGACCAGGAAGAGTGCACCAGCCACCGGAGGCGTGAACAAGCCCTACAGATACCGGCCAGGAACCATAGCACTCCGGGACATCAGACGTTACCAGAAGAGCACCGAGCTTCTCATCCGCAAACTGCCCTTCCAGCGTCTGGTCCGTGAAATCGCTCAGGATTTCAAGACAGGTCTGCGATTCCAGAGCTCTTCCGTCATGGCTCTTCAAGAGGCCAGTGAATCTTACTTGGTCGGGCTGTTCGAGCGAGCTATGCGGTACGCCATCCACGCCAAAAGAAGGATCATCCTCCCAAAAGACATCCAACAGGTGTTGGAAGAGTAAAACAAAAAAGGTGTTGGATGAGTAGCTACGGCTACTATAAAAAAAACAGCCCTTATCAGGGCTAGCCAATTAATCCGAAAGGGTTACTTCTAATCGAGCACAAAATTAATACGAGGTCCCACACATCCCTAAAAAAATATTTTTTGGAAGTGAAATAATTGTTTTTGAAACTCTATTTGTAAAGGGGAGGGGGGTGGAATATCCATAAAATAAATATAAAACATCAATTATTTTTTTGAAACGGGGGGGGGGGAGGTATCCTAGCTCCATAAAATATTATGTAGACCCCGATTTGAGGGCTGTTCACGTCATCAGTACGAGTAGTAGCGATAGTGGACATTTTGGGCAAAAATAAATAAATAAAAAAAAATTATATAAAACATTTCTTACGGGTGCTGGTGAGGCTTAGGCAAATCGCTACTGTCGTCAGGCAAGTAGATAGTTGCTGGTCAGCTTCAGGTTGAGGTATATCCACTGGTCAGGCAAGTGGCTCCTCTCGTCAGGCTGGATATCTAGGCTCAGGCTGGTGAGGCAGCGCAGCTTCGGGAGGTCAGTGAATGAATGCAGCAATACCCTGAAAATTTCCACTTTTATACGTTTTTTCTGACATTCGTGTGTTTTCGGTGACCTTCGCGTGTCTTCGGTCACCTCCGTGACTATTCGCTTCGGACACCTCCGTGACTCTTCGGGCACCTCCGTGACATCTTAGGGCGCCTCCGTGACATCTTCGGCCACCTCCGTGTGTCTTCGGCCACCTCCGTGTGTCTTCGGCCATCTCCGTGTCTTTTCGTGGGAAGTGACCGGAGAGACTCGAAGAGACTCGGAAGTGAACGATATTGTGGAAAAAACCCCATTTGTCTCTTCGGGCACCTCCGTGACTCTTCGGCGACCTCCGTGACATCTTCACGGACCTCACCGAACTCCCCGTGACATGTTCGTGCGCCTCCGTGTCTCTTCGGAGATCTCCGTAACATCTTCACGGACCTCACCAAACTCTCCGTGACATGTTCGGGCACCTCCGTGTCTCTTCGGAGATCTCCGTAACATCTTCACGGACCTCACCGAACTCTCCGTGACATGTTCGGGCACCTCCGTGTCTCTTCGGCCACCTCCGTGACATCTTCACGGACCTCACCGAACTCCCCGTGACATGTTCGGGCACCTCCGTGTCTCTTCGGAGATCTACGTAACATCTTCACGGACCTCACCGAACTCACCGTGACATGTTCGGGCACCTCCGTGTCTCTTCGGAGATCTCCGTAACATCTTCACGGACCTCACCGAACTCTCCGTGACATGTTCGGGCACCTCCGTGTCTCCTCGGCCACCTCCGTGACATCTTCACGGACCTCACCGAACTCCCCGTGACATGTTCGGGCACATCAGTGTCTCTTCGGAGATCTCCGTAACATCTTCACGGACCTCACCGAACTCTCCGTGACATATTCGGGCACCTCCGTGTCTCTTCGGAGATCTCCGTAACATCTTCACGGACCTCACCGAACTCTCCGTGACATCTTGGGGCACCTCTGTGTCTCTTCGGGGATCTCCGATCAGGTGTTCGGCACACTGTCTTCAGATATTACCATTTTCATTGAACAATATGCACATGTATATACACTTTAAGATCCTTGGATTTCTTATATGCCAAGGAAGATGAGCCGCAACCTTGTCAGTGGTTCAGCTAATTTGCATACAGTCACAGGCGACTTAGAAAGTAGAAAAATAAGTTATCTACCCAATCTAGATAAAACACAAATTGTCTTCGGTGACCTCCGTGACATCTTCGGGCACCTCCGTGTCTCTTCGCTGACCTCCGTGTACGACATTGTGGGAAAACCCCCATAGACAGGTCAATACATGTCCTATCATGTTCACAGGTCAAAACAGCGCCCCCTGGTGGATGCAAGAGTTATCTCCCCCGGCAAAATGTGGCTTTAAATACTCGCTCCCTACCCTGTGACCTCCGTGACATCTTCGGTCACCTCCGTGTACGAGACATTGTGGGAAAAACCCCACAGACAGGTCAATACATGCCTTGATCACGTGATCCCCACGTGATCACCCGCTTAAATTTTACCCGGGGGAACAAATAAGTAGGTCAATATGAGTTTAAATCCACTTACTATACTACTTAGGTGAAAGTCAAAGGATCATATATTACATCGGTGGCATCTCAGGTGTGGCACATCTGATCTGTGTTGTCTTCAGTGAGTATGGTTTCAATTGTCCATGGTTGTGGTAGGCATTGTTCGATTTGGTTTGAATGTAGAAGCTGTTCTTGTTTCCGTTGATTGTCCGTGGTCAAGGTGTGGATTTGGCGATTCCACTGAAATGGCTAGGTCAGGGTGGTTTCTGGGGTGTTGTCACTCACGGTGCTGTTTTATAATATTTGTCGTCATCGGTGCTCTGTTTCATGGCTGGTCTTACTCGTCTGTGGTCTTCAGTGTGCTGTGCCTGTATTACAAAGAATAGAAGAGTTTGTAGTTTCTTGTTTTCTGGTGTTATTTTTTGCCACCGACAGGCACTATCGTGATCTAAGTCACACATGATCAATAGCAATAATTAATTAGGTACTAAATATTATAAATAACAATATTATTATAATTAAAGCCGATTGTGAATGTTTGATATAACCTCCAGTCTTCTGCCCCTGCTAGAAAACCGGACGGTTAACATTCGTTAAAGATGGTTGGAAATAAGGGAACACAATTTGATCGGTGCTCATTATTAGGAGCTTTTAATTTGATCAGTGAATTTGTCTATGTTATTGCTATGACATTTTGATTGGTTAGTGTCCAAATTTGCTCAGTCATTTCTGATCACTGACCCTTATTTCCGCCCCTGTAATATAGTTTTGACTCTAAGCGTGCTACATTTATTTGAATTTGGTCTTTGGTCTTCCTCTAAAGTGTTGGAGGAGGGAAAGCATTTAGAAAGTGTTGTATTTATAACATATAAGTGTTAAATGCAACATTTTAAGCTGTTGTATCCAGCACTTAAAAGAGGTGAATACAACACTTAAAAGTGGTGAATACAACACTTTCTAAGTGCTTTCCCCCCTCCAACACTTTAGATGTTAAATCTAACATTAGTGTTTTAAGAGTGAATGGTAGAGTAATAGTCAGTCGATTTGATGTAAGCTAGTAAGGTGGTGTATACCTTGTTTATAAGAGGTGGTTTAGGATTTAATATAGAAGCCAACGACAGAGGGACATTTAAGTTTTTGAGCTCGTTTTCCAGTGTGCGGCGATAGGGGTCATGTTTTGGGCATTTGAGTATAAAATGTTCTATCGTTTCTTCTTCGTTGTTGCATGAGGTGCATATAATAGTGGTGATGTGTTTTTTATTAGCTTAGAGAGGTGTGATTTTAGTCCTGTTTTGCCTAGTCTTAATCTTGTGATGATGCGGTCGTCACGTTTACTGTCTAGCTGGAATCCACAACTCTGTCTTTTCCCCTTATCTAGAATACTATGTAGCCATCTACCTCGGTTTTCTTCGTTCCATTCTTTTTCCCATTTACTATCTATTCTGGTTTTAATGATAGAATTCAGTTCTTTGGTTCCTAGTCCTATATGCACGTCAGGTGCAGTTTTGGTGAGGCTGTCTTTGGCTATCCTATCGGCGGCTTCATTTCCCATAACGTCCACGTAGCAATTAATAGCAATAATTAATTAGGTGACATCAATAAGTAGTGACATCAACGATTGATTGAAATTGTGGTTTAAGGGCCGCTTCCCATTCGGATTTCGCGGCCCATCAACTCAATGTTTTATTTGAATTTCGCGGTACATTTCTTTGTTTTTAGAATATCTTTTCCAGCGCTAAATATATATGTCATATAGTGACATCAATAAGTAAATAATCAGTATATATACAGTTCCTTGAGTAAATGTCAATAGGATGATAACAATAGTAATATACTAGGTGAGAAATTTATAATAGGACAGGATTAGACTGTGGAGATGGCTAGATTAATTAACAAGGTGGGCTTCTAGGCACGGCGGGGTTCCTGGATTAGTAGTTACAAGCGTCTAGTCCGTCATTCATAATCCAGCCGTCGTCCATTAGAGAATATCCGCGTCCATAATCCAAAGACCTATTCCATTTTCCATATAACAGTATTAGCACCAAATTCAAAAAGACAATCATAGTATACAAAAACATAGGCGCTGGGGATGAATAGGCCCTGGTCTCTGTTCAGTTGTGGTTTTGTTCTTTTGATGTGGATGGCCTCCAGTAGTTTTCTGTTTTTCCAGTGCATGTGGTTTGTGGCAAGGGGTTTGGTGTTGTTCCAGTTGATTGAGTGGGTGGGGTTTTCTTTGATGTGGTCCGAAACTGCTGATTTCCCGTCTTGTTTGGTCACAGATGATTTGTGTTCTTTCATTCGTTTATTGAAGGGTCTTGATGTTTCGCCGATGTAATGTTTTTTGCAACTGCACTCCAACTTGTAGATTACACCTTTTGGCTGGGGTTGGGTGGTTGGGGCTTTTTTACCGGTCGCATTGATGTGATTCTTTAGTTTTCTGTTGGTTGCAAAGGTTGTCTGGATGCTGGCTCGTGTCTGGAGTAGTCTGGCGACCTGGTGACTTGTCTTGCCTATGTAGGGTAGAGTTATTCGGATATTTGGGCCCTCTTCTCTGATAGTACGTTGTCTCTGGTTTGGTTGTAGGGTTTGTTTTACAGGTTTTTTCCACTAGGTGTTTGGGATAATCGTTGTACTTGCTGAAAACGGTCTTGATGTGGGAGATTTCGTTGTCAAGGTCAGTTGAACAGATGGATTGTGCTCGTTTGGTTAGTGTTGAGATGATGGCTGTCTTTGTTTGGGCTGGATGGTTGGATCTGTAGTGGATATATTCGTCGGAATGGGTGGGCTTTCGGTACACACTAGTTTGTAGGCCGGTTGGTGATCTGCTGACAAGGACGTCCAGGAAAGGGAGAGCGTTGTTGGTTTCAGTTTCCATGGTGAATTTTAGACGTTGATGCTGGGTGTTGAGATGGTTGAGTAGTGTGGTCGGGTCATCTGTTTGTTGGAGGGGAACGAAAGTGTCATCCACTTTTCGTAGCCAGACTAGGGGTTGGACAGGGGAGGTTTGGAGGGCCCGGTTTTCAAGGTCAGTCAGGTAGATTTCAGATACTATGGGTGACAGCGGGGAACCCATGGGAAGACCGTGGATCTGTTCATAGAATGTGTCTCCCCACGAGAAGTATGTAGATGATAGGCAGCACTGTAAAAGCCGGATTATGCTGTTGGTCGTAAGGGTCTATAGTAAGGATCTATAGTCCTTGCCCCAGCAGACAAAGGGAAAGCCACCGCCATCCTTGACACCACGGACTTCCACAACCTTGTTGACAACCTCCTCACCGACCAAAGCACCTATAAAGCAGAAAAAGCGTCAAAGAAGCTAAATCAAGATGCTGGGAAGATTTTTGCAACACTATAGATACGAAAACTAACTCAAAGAAAGTATGAAATAAAATAAAAAGCATTCAAGGGAAAGCAACTAACACAATACCTGTACTAAACAAAACAAAGAGAACTAATCTCGAAAAGGCAGAATATCTTGCTGAATCATTCGCATCAAACAGTAGCGATAGCAACCTGAAACCAGAATTCAGAAAAATCAAACAAGAAACGATCCTGGAAAATGACACAAATGATTATCAACCTGTAACCATCTCGGTCATCTATACGCGGTAAGACTGACCCTGGGATCGTGTGTATCCATGTTCAGCCTAGTTTCGGCAACTGCGAGAGGGAAATTCCAGAAATCATTACCACGTGACTTCGTCAGCCAATCAGCTAAAGTCTACCGACGTAACCCCAACATAACTCGCCATTTTCGAGTCATGTGATGAACTATTTGTTCAAAATTTCAGATCCACCACACCTCTTGGATGATACGAAAGTTATACATACCTATATATTTTGTAAGCCCAGGCAATATCTGTTTCAGAAGTGCTATGAAAACCTGTAATATATCAGATTTCTCGAGTCTGTTCTCCGCCGGATGAGGGCCGAACAGAATCCGGTAAAGTACCGGATATCGCTCCGCGATAATGGAGACACACGATTCGCAAGCCATCTTATGGATGGCGAAGTGTACGCAAATGAAATGATTATATAGAAAACTACCTTAACGGGGACTATAATATCACCTCCGTGTCTTTTCGGTCACCTCCGTTGTTCCTCGGTCAGGTCACCGTGTATCTTCTGGGTGATCTCCGTGTTTCTTCGGTCAGGTCCGTATACAAGTGGGGTTTTTCCCACAATGTCGTTCACTTCCACGAAAAGACACGGAGGTGGCCGAAGACACACGGAGGTGCCCCAGAAGATACAAGTGGGGGTTTTCCCACAATGTCGTTCACTTCCGAGTCTCTTCGGTCACTTCCCACGAAAAGACACGGAGGTGGCCGAAGACACACGGAGGTGCTCCAAGATGTCACGGAGGTGCCCGAAGACACACGAAGGTCACCGAAGATGTCACGGAGGTCACCGAAGATGTCACGGAGATCACCGAAGAGACATGTCACGGAGATCACCGAAGAGCCACGGAGGCACCCGACGATGTCACTGAGGCGCCCGAAGAGACAAGTGGGGTTTTCCCCACAATGTCGTTCACTTCCGAGTCTCTTCGGTCACTTCCCACGAAAAGACACGGAGGGGGCCGAAGAGACACGGAGGTGCCCGAAGATGTCACGGAGATCCCGAAGAGGGCGAGAGGGGTCCCTAGTGTGCCGATTGGGTCGTATGAGGTATCAATGTGAAGCATTCGTGAAGGGGCATCTGATGGGGTGGGTGTGGAGTTGAAATACCGTCATTCTGCGCATGCGCTGCAGACCAAGGGTATGGAAATAGACGTTTTGGGGTCTAGGTGGGTCACTAGTGGTCCGATGGAGTCGAGTGAGGTATCAATGTGAAGCATATGTGAGGGGGCATCCGATGGGCTGGGTGTGGGGTTGGAATATGGTCATTCTGCGCATGCGCGGTAGACCAAGTGTATGGAATAGACGTTTTGGGATTTAGGGGAGCCCCTAATGGTCCGATGGAGTGGTATGAGGTATCAATGTGAAGCATTTGTGAAGGAGCATCCGATGGGGTGCGTGTGGGGTTGGAATATCGTCATTCTGCGCATTGCGCATGAGCAGTAGACAAAGGGTATGAAAATAGACGTTTTGGGATCGAGGGGGGTCCCTCGAGGGGGGTCCCTAATAGGCCGATGGAGTTGTATGAGGTATCAATGTGAAGCCTATGTGAGGGGGCATCCGCCTGGACTAGTGTCTCCGTCGTTGTCCACATTCTGCGCATGCACAGACAGGGAATTGTGGGAAAAGGGTATGGAAATAGACGTTTTGGGATCTAGGTGAGCCCCTAATGAGCCGATGGAGTTGAGTGAGTTATCAATGTGAAGCCTATGTGAGGGGGCATCCGATTGGACTAGTGTCTCGGCCGTTGTCCACATTCTGCGCATGCGCAGACAGGGAATTCTGGGAAAAGGGTGTGGAAATAGACGTTTTAGGATTTAGGTGAGCCCCTAATGATCCTATGGTGTCGTATGAGGTCTTATTTTGAAGCTGTCGTGAGGGAGCATCCGCCTGGGCTAGTGTGTCGTTCGTTGTCAATAGTCTGCGCATTCGCAGTCTGGCCGTAGTATAGAAATAGACGTGTTGGGGTTTAGGTAGGCCCCTGTTGGTCTGATGGGATCGAGTGAGGTATCAATGTAAAGCATACGTGAGGGAGTATCCAACGGGGTGGGTGTGACGTGGAACTGACGTCATTCTGCGCATGCGCAGTAGAGAAAGTGTATGGAATTAGACATTTTGGCGCCGACATGGGTCACTATGGGTCCGATGGAGTCGTATGAGGTCTTATGTTGAAGCTCTCGTCAAGCAGCATCCGACTGGACTCAGGGTTCGTCCGTGTTCAAGAGTCTGCGCATGCGCAGTCTGGTCGTGGTATAGAAAGCAGGCATGTTGGGGGATGCGTGAGGGTGTGTGTGTGTGACACACCACTATGGGTCCATGGTTGCGGTTGGGTGGTGGTGTGGGTTCTGCGCACAGACGTTACTTCCGGGTTTCACTAAAACTACCTTCGAACACAGAAGAGTTCCAATGTTCCCCTTAGACATAGGGTCCGGATGTTCAACATCCGTGGTTTTTCCCGGCCCGGCCGCAGCGCACGCGCGCGCGCGCGGGTTACTCCTGCCGCAGCGCGCGCGCCTTATCCGGCTGCACGCCTGTGCGGGTGAATTTCGGATTATCCTAGGCCACTGATGGGCTACTTTCTCCACGGCGTGAGAAGCCAGTTTCACCGAATCCCCACATGTCTGTTATAACCTTCATGCATTATGCTCATATAGAAAACACACAAGACAGGGTTTTTTGGGTGAGATCTCATTTTGCTTTTTTTATTCAACAACAACACCAACGTGAGAACAACCACGTGAAAACTGAAGCCCAGAACAGGGGGCTTGTACATTGAAATTGATAAAACTTAAGCCCAGAACAGGGGGCTTGAACATTGAAAGAACTTAAGCCCAGAACAGGGTGGGCTTGTACATTGAAAGAACTTAAGCCCAGAACGGGGCTTGTACATTGAAATGATGGGCGGCCCAGTCATATACGAGTACATCGCGGTCCTCGGCCTTGGGGTACTCGTCAAACATCTGTACGTTGGTAGATAAGGGTCTTCCCCGGCATCGATGGTACAGGTAAAACAAGCAATATTGTCCGCACACGCTACTGGCCAGGCTGTGCAACGTTTGACTGTTACAACACCACATCTCTGTGCCTTGATCCATGAAGTCTGTTAAATCGGGATGGAGGGGTGGCAGGCCGTACGGGTCAAAGTATTCGCCCTGCTATTCTGTCAAGTACACGCCCACCCAATGTTCACCGGGCCGATCCATCGGGTCCGTGTTGAGAACGTAAGCAGCAGGATACATACGGTCTAATGGGAACACATCTCGGGCGAACACCCCTTGAAAGACCATACGTGTCTCTGGGTCATTCTCCAGCACGGTGGTTATCTGGTCTGTATCCATGTTAGGTGGAGAAGTCACACAGGACGTTGCGCGCCTTGTCCACTTGAATGATGTTGTCAAACTCGGCGTAGCAGATCACATTGACGGTGCTCCGGAGGGCTCGTGCAAAGTGGATTTCCAACTGTAAATTGCCTTGCTTGGCGAGGGCCAGCTGATGGTCGTTCTCTAAGGTGGGGGTCAGATCGAAACAGAACAACGTGTATCCGTTCGCGTAGTCCTCCCGACTGATCATATTCCCTTCGTCCTGGTTGATTTGACCGATGGCTGTAAACAGGCTCTGATCGGCTCGAATGAAATTCGCGCGCCCAAAGTTCGGTGTTAAGGCCGTGGCTGGGAGCTGTTGTCCATCCACATGCAGGGCCACAAAATTGATGCCGAAATGTTTAAAGTCAAACGGGTTCTCTGGGTAGGCTCCGCTGAAACTGGTATTTTCCACACAGGCCAGGATCAATCGCTTGGGTAGTTCCCCCAGGAACAGGTTTTCTTTGTTGGCGCTCATATTTCCAGCAGACACAGAGAACACTTTGGTTTGCACACGTCGGATAGGGTACTGGGCTGGTTTTGTTTCCAAGGCTTTGAGGTGTCCCAATTGAACGGCTGGATTCGGTTTCACTTTTCGGACATACAGGACTGTGTCTTGGATGACAATCTTATAATCAGCTGCATGCCCGTCTACGTTAGTGGCCATCAAGGCGAAGGTCAGAGGCGCCCGTATCAGTCGGATTTTGATGGGGATCTTGTTCAAGAGGTACCGGTCTTGCATGAAGATGTCTGCGCGCAGTCGACCCATGAGATCCACCGAGACGCCGTTCGCGGTCAAAGCCTTCCGTTTGTTATATCGCACATTGTCGTTCTCTACGCCCATGTGCTGGGCTGTGTCCTGGTAGAATAAAGCGGCTGTGAGTTGAGATTTTTTAGCCTCTCGCCCATGCGACAACAGCGTCTCGATGTAGGCTCGATAGGGATACGTGTTGGTCGAGTCACTGATGAGTTTGTCGCTGAGAAATATATCCACCTGTTGAAACATCGAGTGCAGCCAGAGATTCGTCGGGCCCACCGTTGCTTGGTCGACGATTCTGGAGCCATCTCCATTAACGATGTTGGCTTTCACATACAAGTATGTATGGGTTAAATCCACATAGGCCGTATCCGCATTACTGATGATGAACTCGATGGGCCCTGTTTCGTTGATGCTGGAGAGCGGGAGATCCTCTACCCATAATCCTTGTTCGGCACTGGTCTGTGTGGGCGGGACGGTCCACAAATCAAATTCACTGTTGGTGGAGGGGCAGGACTCTGCGTGGATCAAGCACATGTTTTAAGAAAAGATATCCTGGGTCTTCGATGTGCGTCGTCGCTGGGTCGGTCGTCGACTGGTGCGTTGTCTCGGTGGTGCAGGTCTTTTATTCCCTACGGTGCGTTGTGCTTTGGCCACTAAGACGCCTCCTGCTTCTTTGGCCCGCCGTTTCAAGGCTTCTTTGGGTGCCGTACCCCCCAAGACATCACCGGCGACTTGCAGTCCACTGCGTACCGCTTGTTTGCCGATTGCTTTCACCCCACGCGTCACCAAGAGCAGGAACGTTTTGACGATGCTCCCGAGTATGTTCCCCAGTCCATGTCCTCGTTGCATGCGTGCACCACTAAAGACCGGAAGGCCACCGCCGGCCTGTTGGGCATAATAGTCCATATAGCTGCGTGCATCGCACTCGTAAGGCACCTTCATTATACAAAGTGGGGAGCACGTGCTTGTCGAAAATGAAGTGTCAGCACCACTTTCCCGCGTTCGAATGCCACCGGTCGTCCCGTGTCATCTCTTATATCCACCGTGATAGTGTTGATGTCGGTTTGTCGTACGGGTAGGTAGAGCATGTGGGTGAAACTGTGGGTGACTTGATCTCCATACGTCTTTTTAATGGGCACCACCCGTAACAGAGGTGTGTTGATATCGCCCACGATGTGGTTGTCCACCACGTCCGAGTAGACGTAGAGTCCGTACATACCCGACTTCATATCCATCGGGATCTCACCTTGGTGGGCGGTGGGAGCAGCGAACGTCTGTAGATCGAAACCCAGCATTTGCTGTAGGATAGGACTCAGTACGACACTCGCGTTGGCGATGACGATAAGCTGTGCCTTGTCGTTGTGTGCGTTGTAATCGAAGTCTACGTGATTCTTGAAGGGAAAAAATTTGATGGGTTTTGAAGTATTCGTGACCGCCCGTAGAGCCTTATAATCCAACAGTCTTGAACTCCTTGGGGGTTTCGTATTGGCCTTCGGGGAGGGTGAGTCGGGTGTCTTTTCCTTCGTAGGTCACCTCGTACCACACTTCATTGGCTCGCACGTTGTACCACGAGTAAGGGTATTGGATATCCACGAGGCCACATTCCCAGCGCCCAGGTAAATGCAACGGTTGCGGTAACTGGGTCACGTACTTGGCCAAGGTGTTGTCAGGAAACACATCCAGCGAACTGTTACTGGGTAGGGTGAGGTAAAACATGGCGACTGAGCTGTCCTGCTGCTGTTGTTGGTTTTAATAGGTGTTCCAGGCCTTGGGCGGTTGTGTCCGGCGTCGTGTTCGTCGTGGTGACTTGCTACGTGTCACGGCTCTGGAGATGTGGGGTGTCCTGATCAAGGATGGTTTTTTAAAGGTCTGAAAAGAAGGTTCCCGTTTTGGTGGTGGTGTTTTGGGGGGTGACTCCGGTTCCCATTCGGATTCCCAAGAAGGTAGTGGGCCACTCGGCGATTGCTGGGTTCGCTGCATAAAGGCCCAGCGGTGGGGGTTCCCCACCAATTCCTGTGGTATTCATCGAGGGTGTTTATGGTCTTCACCGTAGGTGGGACAGGGTAGGGCGATTGGAGGTTTTGAAGGAACCGTGGTTCGACGAGGGTACAAGACACGCCGGACTTGGGCTTCATTGCGTTGGGTGACGGTAATGGGGGCTCTCTCTATACTCCAGTGATAGGCTCGATTGTAACCACTCACAAGTTTCGGGAGAACATCGATGTACCGCCTTGTATTCTTATAGGTGAAATATTTATACATACGGCCTTTGAATGTCCTGTTGAACCTTTCCACCACGGAAGCCTTGGTCTCGTTGTACGTGTGGAAGAAAAACACCTTCTGAGCTTTCAGAAACTGTTGGAACGGTCTGTTGAGGAATTCCGTGCCTTCGTCGGTTTGCAAATACATGGGTTTGCGCCCGGTCTTGAAGATGTCCTTGAACGCCGCTATGAGATTCGCTCCCGTTTTCGTCCGGATGGGTACCACCCACGCATACTTCGACAGGATATTGATGCACGTCAAGATATACCGATTCCCATCGTTGTGTTTGGCAAAGGCGCTCATATCGACCAAATCCGCTTGCCAATGGGCATCTAGTCCTCCCACGATGACCCGGCTCCGTAGAAATTGGCGACGGGCAGCTCGATGTAAGATATATGTGTCTTGTTTTCTTAACCAATCTCGGACTTGAGCACGCTGTATCCCTTGGGGTTTGGCCGCTCGATAGAGAGCCGTCAATGCACTATAGGCCGCCGGACTGTCGGAACTGTAGTATAAGTTATCCAACACCTTCTCCCAGCTCTTCATGGTGACAAATGATGATGGACCCTGGCCATGGACCCTGGCCATATATATCTTGGTATATATATCACGGGTATATCTTGGGCCGGAGTTTCTTCCTGATTTTCTTCGTTGGCTTCTGCCAGCACATTGTCCATGGTAAATGACCAGTCCAACTCGTCTGATGACCGATCTTCCTCTGTAAGCACTTGATCCACATCTACCACGGCATCTTCCAATGCAGACCATAGATCAGGGTGAAGGGTAAAATGGACTGTACCCCCATCTAGCCGAGCCAATTGAGCAAAGAAGGGGCCGCGTCGGATGTACACATCGTGACACAAGTGGATGAGGTCGCCGTCCAGTTCACCAGACAACACCCGTTTGAATTTGGTCCAGCCCTCTCGGGACAGACGAATGTGAGCCGGGCACGGTTGTGTAAGGTCCGCATCACAGATGTCTCCCACCTCCTCCATGATATCGACCTTATCCGCATAAACGTGCAGGAAGACATCGGGGGTCAAGCTGAGATACGCCCGTATTATATGCTCCGTCATGGTCAGTACGTGAATGGTACAAGATTTGACTGTCTCTCGTATTTATAGGGAGAACCCGGTGAGATCAAAGGATAGGGTGGTCATGTCACTGGGCTGACTGAGTCTAGTCGGATAATCAATGGCATCATCGTCTGCCTCCGCTTCATTGCTAGGTTTGGCAATTTGTTCATTGGGTTTTGCCGCCGCTTCACTCAGGGCACGAGCCCACTCCAACTGAACAGCTGACCGCTCGTCCGGTGTAAACAGCTGGTCCACAATAGGCACCACTTTCTCGAAGGCTGTCCACAGATCGGGGTCTAGGGTGAAGCCTCGCGTAAGGTCTTGGTAACGGCCCAGGCTTGGGAAGAACAGTCCACGGTATACGTAGATGGCATTGTCTATGTGGATGAGGTTTCCGTCGAGCTCACCGCTCAACACCCGTTTAAATTTGGTCCAGCCGTCACGGTGTAGCGCAACCGTATTCGATACGGTCTCAGCGCGCGACCAGCAAACATCTCCACGGTCTTCCACGAGGGTGACTTTATCTTCATAGACGTGTAACCCCACCCGGGGTGTAAGGGGAAGGATGGCTCGTAGGACAGGTGACATGCTTGACCCAATGACGAACGGTGAATGACACACACTCTGACTGTCTTTCGTATTGATGGTGAGGTCCAACTGTCAATGCCACAGCGCCAGGGTCAATAGGGCAACTATTGTGAGGCCAACCAGCCGTCGCTGGTTCCGGCGTGAGCGTTCGTGGTCCATAGCCCGAGCATCAAGGATGGCTGTCATAGTCCAGTAGTGGTGAGTGATGGCACACCTCTCCATCGTGTGCACTCTGTCGAGGACCGCTTCTGTGAACTCTTTCAGGATCTGGCGTCGCCCCTCGTTGTCGTCGCCATCTGCAAACATGGACCGAACCACTGCTTGGTAACCCGTGAGTGAATTAACCACGGTGGCATGCTGTAAAATGCGAGTCGCATAGGGCTGGATCTCCGTCATGGCTCTGCAACCGTAGAAATGAAGGTGTGGGATCCAGAGGGACGTGTTTTATAGACCATGTCACACATGCGCGCCTATACGTAGCTCTACGGGTGTAGTCCGTGATACGTACTATTCTGATTGGTTAGTGCAAAAAGTGAGCAACAACAGCAAATATTACAGCGCCGGAGGCGCTCCTGGATCCCCTGGAAAATATTCTCCACGTGGCATGGTATAGCTCCGGTGCCCTAAAAATTCCCACTTTTATACACCTACATAGAAGTACCCGGATGTAGGCGCGTACGTAGGCGAAAACCTTCTAGTACCCGGATGTAGGCGCAGACGTGAGCGAAATTCTAGCACCCGTCCATTGGTTCTTTTATCGATGGCTCATTGGCTCTTTTTCTCAACCGCTGATTGGTCCAAATGGAACTGCCCATCCTTCCCAGGTTAATTTACAATCCCCTTTTTGGGTTCAAGCTCTGTATATCGATGCCGCAACATTGTAGCCGAACCTTGCCGAAAGGGAGACCTTTGACCTGGATGTGACCTTTGACCTTTTGACCCGACATTCATCCGCGCACTTCCGGTGATGCCGCGCACTTCCGGATAACCCGCGCGCGCGTGCGCTGCGGCCGGATAACCCGCGCGCGCTGCGGCCGGGCCGGGCCGAAAAGAAACCCGGATGTTGAACATCCGGACCCTACTCTAAGGGGAACATTGGAACTCTTCTGTGTTCGAAGGTAGTTTTAGTGAAACCGGAAGTGACGTCTGTGCGCAGAACCCACACCACCACCCAACCACAACCATGGACCCATCCCCCAACATGCCTGTTTTCTATACTACGACCAGACTGCGCATGCGCAGACTCTTGAACACGGACGAACCCCGAGTCCAGTCGGATGCTGCTTGACGAGAGCTTCAACATAAGACCTCATACGACTCCATCGGACCCATAGTGACCCATGTCGGCGCCAAAATGTCTATTTCCATACACTTTCTCTACTGCGCATGCGCAGAATGACGTCAGTTCCACGTCACACCCACCCCGTTGGATACTCCCTCACGTATGCTTTACATTGATACCTCACTCGACCCCATCAGACCATTAGGGGCCTACCTAAACCCCAACACGTCTATTTCTATACTACGGCCAGTCTGCGCATGCGCAAACTATTGACAACGAACGACACACTAGCCCAGGCGGATGCTCCCTCACGACAGCTTCAAAATAAGACCTCATACGACACCATAGGATCATTAGGGGCTCACCTAAACCCTAAAACGTCTATTTCCACACCCTTTTCCCAGAATTCCCTGTCTGCGCATGCGCAGAATGTGGACAACGGCCGAGACACTAGTCCAATCGGATGCCCCCTCACATAGGCTTCACATTGATACCTCACTCAACTCCATTGGCTCATTAGGGGCTCACCTAGATCCCAAAACGTCTATTTCCATACCCTTTTCCCACAATTCCCTATCTGCGCATACGCAGAATGTGGACAGCTACCGAGACACTAGTCCATGCGGATGCCCCCTCACATAGGCTTCACATTGATACCTCATACAACTCCATCGGCCCATTAGGGACCCCCCTCGATCCCAAAACGTCTATTTTCATACCCTTTGTCTACTGCGCATGCGCAGAATGACGATATTCCAGCCCCACACACACCCCATCGGATGCTCCTTCACAAATGCTTCACATTGATACCTCATACGACTCCATCGGACCATTAGGGGCTCCCCTAGATCCCAAAACGTCTATTCCATACCCTTTGTCTACCGCGCATACACAGAATGACCATATTCCAACCCCACACCCAGCCCATCGGATGCCCCCTCACATATGCTTCACATTGATACCTCACTCGACTCCATCGGACCACTAGTGACCCACCTAGACCCCTAAACGTCTATTTCCATACCCTTGGTCTATCGCGCATGCGCAGAATGACGATATTTCAACTCCACACCCACCCCATCAGATGCCCCTTCACGAATGCTTCACATTGATACCTCATACGACCCAATCGGTACACTAGGGACCCCTCTCGCCCTCTTCGGGATCTCCGTGACATCTTCGGGCACCTCCGTGTCTCTTCGGCCACCTCCGAGTCTTTTCGTGGGAAGTGACCGAAGAGACTCGGAAGTGAACGACATTGTGGAAAAGCCCACAGACAGGTCAGTACATATCCTATCATGTTCCCAGGTCACGCTCCATTCACCCAGACCGGAAGTGACGTCATACGGGCATGGTGGCGCCCCCTGGCGGAAAAAAGGAACCAAGAGTTACCTCCCTGGAAAATAAGCGCTGAAATACGCTTATAATACTACTAGTAGCCAAGCCCAAGCTAAGGCAATCTGTTTAATTTTCCAGTGCATCGGAAACTAAATTTTTAAACCTAATATTGAAGCACTTCTATTTATAATTTTGATTTCATTTTTTTACCAAATGTTAGAGGAAATAGTGAATATTTGAATGCAGAAATATAAAAAAATGACCAATGTTGACCCTCTAAGGGGATAGCTATCCTTAAGGCGATAAGATATGCGTTAATGCGTTAACATAAGCGTTAAGGCTTTGCGTGGGATTCCCCTCCTCTCGCTGTAAGTATTGCTATGCATATAGCCTTGAAGTGCCTGGGGCAACTCTCCTTTCTCCACTACTCCTCATTGCGAATGCGCACGGGTATCATCACCAGTCTGGCTCTACCCAACAACGGCTTCAATAGGATACCACTCATGTTTGGATATAGCCTGAGGCTAATGGTTTACAAACGCCTTTATATGAACAATCACTCACCTCATTCCTCCTCCTCATCCTCTTACTCCTTCTCTTCCTCCTCCTCATCCTCCTCCACACGGTCCACCTACACACATACGCTGAGGTAACTCTATCAGGTACATTGTAGCCAGAGTGAACGCGCTCCTTTACACTTCCGAATCTCCCCTTTCTCTACTACTCCCCAAGTGCGCAGCCGTATATCACTCCCAGTCTGACTTTTTTCCAGGAGTGCTTCATCAGGACACCTCAAACGACCCATTCGGAACAATATTGGTCCCTCTCGACACCAAAACGCCCATTCCAATGCGCAAATTTTTTCACTGCTCATGTGCAGATGAACGGTATTTCCACTACACACCCATCCAGTCGGAGGCTTCCCCATGAGTGCCTTAACATGACACCCTATACGACCCATTTGGACCAATATTGGACCATCTCGACCCCAAAACGTCCATTCCAATGCTCTTTCTATATTACTCCACGGCTGCGCATGTGCGCCGTAGTCTTACTTTCATCCCATATCCATTCAGTCGGATGCTCCCTGTTTCGAACTGATATCTCACACGACCTCACATGAAGCGGATCATGTTTTCCGAGAAGTGATTTTTGTCCAGTACTAAATTGAAAAGTGACTGTTTAGTCAGTAAGTACGGTAATGGTAGGCCAATACCGGTAGTCGTTTTGAGCAATTAATTGCTGATGGTATCTTTCCCTGGGTTTTTGTCATTTCCCGATAGTTTCAGAATGGTAAATATCTCTTCAGCTGATATTGTTCAGGTTTTCATCTGGTGAATGGATTTGTGTGAGATGGGGTCTGTTCTGTCACGGGTAGGCCTACCCGGTATGTCTGTGATGTTTACAAAATGTTCGAACAAAGCACCTTTGATTGCATCAATCAGTGGCTTAGAGATCTTCTCATTAATCGTCTTGATTAATTTCCAATATTTCCATCATTCCTTGATGTAACCCAGAAACTCTGGCTGTGATAGGTGAATATAGGTAAGGGGGCGTGGCAAAAAAAAAAAAAAAAAAGACTCCTTAGCCGATGTTTTCGGGCTATCCTTGATGATGAGCAAAATTGTTTGGTTTCCGTAATTTTCCTCTGAAATATCTTATTCTGAAGAATAATTAACGTCTACACTGGTTTACTGGACCCTGGCGGGTGATATAATAGACAGCCACGGAATTTTAATCAGCGTGAATAATTTGAGGTATAATTAGAGGTAACCCTGTTGCTGAACACCTTTTTCGCTCGGTCTCCTTGTACAGTGCTCGGGCGCCTGCAAAATCGCGAGTACGCGATTATCCGGTGTGGTTGAGTTACCCTGAATATCAAATCGTAAAACCTTGAAGTGCTATGTACCATTAGAGATGGAACTGCCTCAAGGTTTTTTTTTTTTTTTTTTTTTTTTTTTTTTCATTACCGGTATTATTATTATTATTATTACTCAAAGACCCCAATAGCGAAGTCTCCGAACTGTTCGTGTGCGAGTAATTTGCCCTTGCCCGCTAGTAGGCGCTCGAGTCAGGGGGGACAAAATGTGGATTGGATAAGATGAAAAGAGATAGGTAGCCATCAAAACAGTGCAATATATTGAGCAAAAGACATTTCCAATAATTTCAAAATTGGGTTCGGTGGCATGACAGATCACACTTGTCAATGTAATACTTTGTATTTGGCCATATCCACGTTCAAGGCGACATTTTCTATTGTAACGCCAGTGACATCATTAGTATAATGCGTAATGTCCTTTGTTGACGTCATGATGCTGTCGCCATATCTGATTGTTGCATGACGTCACAATACAACGTTGCTGGAAGAAAGATACATTGTATGGAATTTTGTCCTCCCCGATTCAAACGTCCTCTAGCGGACAGGGGCAAATACTCTTATCATGACAGAATGGAAACTCCCCCCGTATTGGTGTATGTGAGTGAGAAGAGAGGCTCAAAGATTCGGTACATAATATATTTGTGCGGGTTCTCAGGCTAATCCCTAAATTCAGCATTGAGGGAATATGATCCGCTATTTCCACTGTACGACGCTTGTCCTTTGTGTCTTGCAAGGCGATTGGCTAGGGTTTGCCCTATTTTCCGCGGTACCCGCCAATGAAGGAACGTATTACGGCGTGCACAAAAGTTGCGTGTTTACGAAAATGGCGAGCACATGTGACAGCGGATGAAAATAGATTGACCTTCTTATCTCATGATCTGTTCAATAATTCTGTTTAGTGACTTATCTCGTGTAAGTCATTTATGATTAGCTATCATATAGCCATATGTTTATCTAACTTTTGGGAAATTTCTGTTAGTGATACGGCGTACGGTGGTTGTTGTTGTTGTTGTTGTCCAATCATGGATGCTGCCAATCGTCACTCTGTAGAATTCACTATGGGGTTTCACTTGTGGGCACACATTAGCTATAATATAACCAAAACGTGTACCACAGGTCATTTAATGTTCGAGTAGCAGACCAAAACTTTGTCACAAATCGTCAAACTCGTCTTCTTCGAGCCATGTTCAGTTCAGTGCGCATGCTCAGCGCATAAAAACATCCGGTTTGTGAAACACGTGGCCGAGCACATGGCCACGCCTCCCCACGCCCACCACGATCTCCACGCTAAACCTTTTACAACTCTTTCTGCCATGACGAAGTTGAATGTCAGCTGGAAGTCCGTGGAGATCGTGGTGGGCGTGGGGATGCGTGGCCATGTGCTCGGCCACGTGTTTCACAAACCGGATGTTTTTATGCGCTGAGCATGCGCACTGAACTGAACATGGCTGACTACAAATCGAAGAAGACGAGTTTGACGATTTGTGACAAAGTTTTGGTCTGCTACTCGAACATTAAATGACCTGTGGTCTAACTATCTATCCCAACGACAAGTTAAATACACCAGCTGTTCGTTTACCATAAAATAAGAGGTGAGTTTAGCTTTATTCGGGCGTTGAGAAGTGTTTTTTTTTTTCAAGATTTTTTTAACATGGCACTAGTTATAACCAAAATGTTGGTACACGTTTTGGTTATATTATAGCTAGGCACACATGTACTGTTGAACGGTCGTTCGCAATGGATTGGTTGTGTTGATTGAAGGTGTCCAGTCTCAACTAAATGTATAATTATGTACCTACCGGTACCAAGCGGGACTGAATAGTCGGATTGAGTGAAGTGAGTTATTTTGCCATAAAACTATCCGTGCTCCAGTAACATAATAACTTTTAATCAAGGTTCCTTAATTTACATGTACAAGGTCTACTGAGCTGTTGAACATGTGGCACTTCAACTCAGTCAGAAATTTTGTCAGACTTCTTTGCTGAGCGCTTTCATCGACAGTCAATTATAGTAGCATGACTGCCCGGTTATTGAACACTTTTTATGAATAAGAGTCTGCAGGTCGGCCATGCAACCACGTATGACTGAGAAAGTAACACTGGATAAAGGACTAGCATGACTGCCCGGTTATTGGACACTTTTTATGAATAAGAGTCTGCGGGTCGGCCATGCAACCACGTATGGCCGAGAAATTAACACTGGATAAAGGACTACATAGTGATAAATCGTCATAAAAAAATATTGAAGAAAAAATATGGAGAGAGACTGGGAATAGTTGAAAGGCAGTGACCATCCACGGTATGAAAATGCAAGTTTGCGCCCAGTTATTGGACACTTTTTCAGTGATGGATTTATTTGAAACTAATCCACTTACTATAAAATGGTTTGTCCCCCAGTCTTTAGTAAACATCCAAGAATATTTAATGAATCCGCACTGTCGCCCACAAATGAGTTTTGAAATGAGCGTCGAAGATTCAACCGGTCCCAAATTTTGAAGTTTTTGGGAGTGTCCATTATCCTTGGCTGTCAATCAGTGCTATTGCCACTGTCAAGTGTGAGTCATGCTATCGTAAACTGGCTGCTCCCCGGAATTGCTCTGTTTTCAGACGGAGTGGCGGGAGAAATATACATCGTCTGCCAAAAGCCGGTCGCGTTGCACACTGAGATTCAAAATGAAGATTCTCCATATTTGTGGGAACATTTTCAGCCAAATTTCGTTGAATTTTATCAAACCTGCAATCAGGAATGAAACTCTGAAACTGGAGGAAATTTTCTGGTGCATTTTTTCACCCAAATTTGTGAGACTATTTCCGACCCGCATGAGGACTTAACGTGCACAAATTCCGTGAGTAAAGAGAAATTTATCAGCGTGTCTTTGTAACTCAACTGTAAAATTAATTTTGTATTACAGTTGTCATGTAATATTCCCAGAAAATAGCCCCGCTGGGTCTAGGTGTCCAATAATAGGGCCTGTCCAATAACCGGGCAGTCATGCTACATCTTTAGTGACAAATCGTCATAAAAAAATACTGAAGAAAAAATACGGGGAGAGACTGGAAATAGTTGAAATGCAGGGACCATCCACGGCATGAAAATGCAAGTTAGCGCGCAGTTATTGGACACTTTTTCAGTGATGGATTTATTTGAAACTAATTCCCTTACTGTAAAATTGTTTGTCCCCCAGTCTTTAGTAAACATCCAAGAATATTTAAACATGAATCCGCACTGTAGCCCACAAATGAGTTTTGGAATGAGCGTCGAAGATTGAAGCGGTCCCAAATTTTGCAGTTTTTGGGAGTGTCCATTATCCTTGGCTGTCAATCAGTGCTATTGCCACTGTGAGCCACATGTCATGCTATCGTAAACTGGCTGCTCCCAGAAATGTTCTATTTTTAGACGGAGTGGCAGGGAGAAATGTACATATGGTTGGCCATCCCTGCCACAATTCGTCATTTACAGGATGCCTGTAAATAATATATACCATGGTATAAGATGCCAAGCCTGCCATAATTCGTATTTACAGGATGCCTGTAAATGCCAAGCCTGCCATAATTCGTATTTACAGGGTCCCTGTAATTATTTTGTACCATGGTGTAAAATCGCCAAGCCTGCCACAATTCGTATTTACAGGATACCTGTAAATGCCAAGCCTGCCATAATTTGTATTTACATGATGCCTGTAATTATGCCAGTCGATCGACCCTGCCCTCAGTAAATTATACAGGGCGAAAAAATGCCCTGGCAGTCTCCGCACAGTGAGTCTTCACCAAGCCATGTAGCCTTTGTCGGAGATTAAAAGTGCGAGATTATTCGAACTGCTCTGTATCGCAACAACTTGAATTAACCAAAATTAATCAACTGCAGCACATCTGGGGATGTGGCAGACAAAAGACAACAAACATTCGGTGACTACGGGTAATTAAATAACAGACTGTTCATCTCTTTACAACAACAACAACAACATTTGGCCTATATCAAGGCTAACGGTCGTTTGTTTGAAAACAAATCAGCAATGCTTGTTTTGTCAGAATTAAATGGTCCCGCACATTTACATCTGCAAAATTATATATCCTTGTATTTAGTATGTGGATAAGGACTGTTTTTGGCTGGTAAAATTCAGGTTTTGTGAAATGATGTTTTGGTACATGGCTCTATGTAAATTGACTGAGGGCAGGGTCAATCGACTGGCAGAAGGGGAGATAACCCTGTTTGGAGGTTGCGTAAAGCCCGGCACCAAATTTGTTAAAGCGCATATCATTGGTGGAAATAATAAGAAGGCGTAAATTTACGACTTACGGCTAAATGAATTACAGGCAGCCTGTAAATACGAATTATGGCAGGCTAGGCGATTTTATACCATGGTACAAAATAATTACAGGCATCCTGTAAATACGAATTATGGCAGGCTTGGCATTTACTGGTATCCTTTAAATGCGAATTGTGGCAGGCTTGGCGATTTTATACCATGGTACAAAATAATTACAGGGACCCTATAAATACGAATTATGGCAGCTTGGCATTAACAGGCATCCTGTAAATACGAATTATGGCAGGCTTGGCATTTTATACCATGGTATATATTATTTACAGGCATCCTGTAAATGTCGAATTGTGGCAGGGATGGCCAACCATATGTACATCGTCTGCCAAACTCCGGTCGTGTTGCACACGGAGATTCAGACTGAAGATTCTCCAAATTTGTGGGAACATTTTCAGCCAAATTTCGTTGAATTTAATCAAACCTGCAATCAGGAATGAAACTCTGAAACTGGAGGAAATTTTCTGACGCATTTTTTCACCCAAATTTGTGTGACTATTTCCGACCCGCATGAGGGCTTAACGTGCACAAATTCCATGAGTAAACAGAAATTCATCAGCGTGTCTTTGTAACTCAACTGTAAAATCAAATTTGTATTACAGTTGTCATGTAATATTCCCAGAAAATAGCCCCGCTGGGTCTAGGTGTCCAATAATAGGGCCTGTCCAATAACCGGGCAGTCATGCTAGGCCTACAACTTCAAGTATATGCATATTGTTATTGCTAAAAATAAAATCTAAGAAAAAAACCACACTAATTGTCCTCCGCCACGAAGTGGTGGGAGGACTTGGAAATGCTAGCCGTCCGTCCGTCCGTCCTTCCGTCCGTCTGTCCCACATCTTGTGAACGCGCTATCTTGAGAACAATTCGACCAATTGACTTCAAACTTGAGAAGGTGCTTCACATCAGTTAGACGGCCATTGGTATTGATTTTCACTGAGGTACGTAATCCAAGATGGCCGACATCGACCATATTGGATTCTGTCCGTCCCACATCTTGTGAACGCGATATCTCGAGAACAATTCGACCAATCGACTTCAAACTTGAGAAGGTGCTTCACCTCAGTTAGACGGCCACTGCTATTGATTTTCACTGAGGTAAGTAATCCAAGATGGCCGCCATCGACCATATTGGATTCTGTTCGTCCCACATCTTTTGTGAACGCGATATCTCAAGAACAATTCCACCAATCAACTTCAAGCTTGGGAAGGTTCTTCACATCAGTCAGACGGCCATTGGTATTGATTTTCACGGAGGTACGTAATCCAAGATGGCTGCCATTGACCATATTGTATTCCATCCGTCCCAGATCTTGTGAACGCGATATCTCGAGAACAATCCAACCAATCGACTTCAAACGTGGGAAGGTCCTTAATGTTAGTCAGACGGCCATTGGTATTGATTTTCACTGAGGTACGTGATCCAAGATGGCTGCCATTGACCATATTGGATTTTGTCCATCCCACATCTTGTGAACGCGATATCTCGAGAACAGTTCGACCAATCTACTTCAAACTTGAGAACGTGCTTCGCATCAGCTAGACGGCCATTGGTATTGATTTTCACCGAGGTACGTAATCCAAGATGGCTGCCATGGACCATATTGGATTCACTATGTTCCACATCTTGTGAACGCGATATCTCAAGAACAAATCAACCATTCGACTTCAAACTTGGGAAGGTTTTTCACATCAGTTAGATGGCATTTGGTATTGGTTTTCACTGAGGTACGTAATCCAAGATGGCTGCCATTGACCATATTGGATTCTGTCCATCCCACATCTTGTGAACGCGATATCTCGAGAACAGATCGACCAATCGACTTCAAACTTGAGAATGTGCTTCACATCAATTAGACGGCCATTGGTGTTGATTTTCACTGAGGTACGTAATCCAAGATGGCTGCCATTGACCATATTGGATTCCATCCGTCTCGGATCTTGTGAACGTGATATCTCGAGAACAATTTGACCAATCGACTTCAAACTCGAGAGGGTGCTTCACATCAGTTAGACAGCCATTGGTATTGATTTTCATTGAGGTAGTATGTAATCCAAGATGGCTGCCATTGACCATCTTGGATTTCACTCCCCCATATTGTACCCATCTGTGTTGTGAACGCGATATCTTGATCTATTCCACCCATCGATTTATAAACCTCACCATCCACAAATCCATATACAACTACAAACTTACATTCCAGTGTTACACTACCCATTACTGCTTCCCAAACCTCCTCAAATTGTCTCAACAATTCCAGATAAATGTCTCCTTACACATACACATATCTACTTTCCAAGTTATATTTAAGGAGATATTGGAAGCGTATATGCTGCATGCTCTCAAACAGGCTACTTGGCGGAGGACCTGCTAGCTACTCAGCTTGTTCTTATAGCATTGATTAATATGAATTTCAATTTCATCATTCCATACCTTGAATAAAATGTTATGCTCTGCAGGTAAAAACATACCAGTAGTAGCCAAGTTTACATCGCTTCGTTCGTTCCTACTATGCCATGAATCCTCTTACATTCTGGGAAAACTCGGCTCCATGGGTCGTACGGCTCTATCCGGCAGTAAAACAATCCCTTCCCACTCTCTGTCGACTGCTTTTATCGAGTTTGGCAAATAGTTTCATTCCCGTGAAGAGCTGATCCGTCTGCAATCAGTCTTCAAACTTCAACGGCCAGCTGAATTTTCGTCATTATCTTTGTATGGGTCATGTGATCCGCATGATACGTTGTACGAATATAATGGAGGAGAAATTCAACCAGCCATTGATCTCTGTAAGACTGATTGCAGACGAATCAGCTCTTCATGGCAATCAAACTCTTTGCTGGACTCGATAGAAGCAGTCGACAAAGAGTGGAGCCGTATGACCCATTGAGCTGTGTTTTCCCCACGTGTAAATGGAAGTTCAGTAAGAGGATTCATGGCTTAGTAGGAACAAACGACAGTTAATATCTGACAGATTGTTTGGCTGGTGTTAGAGATTTCTAGCCTCTGATCCAAATATCAGGAAATCAATTAAAAAACACAATTTTATTGTATTTTTAGTGCCAAACAATGTGTCAGATATTAACCATCATTTGGCTGAAGGGTTAGAGGAAACTCCGACTAACTTGGGATATTATATCCAATTTGGGCTATACATCGATCCAATGTCAGCTCCCTAACCCTAACTTGGGCTATACATCCATCCAATATCAGCTCCCTAACCAGTTGTCCTTGAAAGTTTTGGCAATACTTCATGAGAATCATATACTACACCGACAAGGATGAACGTTCCATTTCACACACTTCGACAGAGATTAGAGAGCTACATATAATTTATACAGCGAAGTTTGTTCATGCTTGAAACTGCAGTCATATATTTATATATTCTGCAAACAGAAATAACAGTTCTGAATTAGATTATGTGTTGAAATGAAATCCCTGAACAAGTTTTACTGTTATGTTTATATTATGCAGGCGCCTCGGAGCACGTTTGAAAGTGGGGGGGCTGAACTCTATATCGGCCATGTTAAATGCTGGACTGGTGCTATCTAAGATAGGACTTATAACATTGCAGTCTCAAAAAGTGGGGGCCCCCCCGCGTTCCGCGGCCCCTGTTATGATAAAAAGTAGAATGATAACAAAATGTATTGCTGTAGAAATGAAATGAACACAGTTTGTCTTCAACTTTGACAGAAACTATGCCGTCCAAATCTGGGACATCTGAAGGCTGCATATTCCAGTTCAGAAACTGTCGTTTGGTCAGAGATCATCAAATTGTCCTGGATGACCTGTGGGTCAGAGATGGAATTATCCTTAATCCAGAAAAACTGTTTTTTGATGAGAAAGCCTATGCTGACATTCAGATTGACTGCAATAATGCCATCATTTCAGCTGGATTCATCGATGTGCAGATAAATGGTGAGTTCAGCCAAAAAATTGAGAATCAGGGAGACCATTAAAAATATACTGAAGATTGCCAGGCCTGCAAGATGGCCCAAAAAATTGAATCACATTACTATCATTTGTGAATGTTCGCACTGTAACTGGGTCGAATCATGAATTATACAGATCACCTGTAGGTGAAGCAGTTACCATGGTTACCTTTGTCAGAATTCATGAGGTACCAGCAGCAGAATACCTGTATTACATGAAAAATCCAATCGGTGTACCGGTATATAAGAAAAAAATCAGTTTTTACTCCTTGGCCAAAATTGGCCTTGGGTTATTGTGCGTCTGTCCATATATATCCATACATCCATACCTCTGGTTCTCAGTGCTTTACATGGTTCATGTTTACATACAAATAGTCTTCAATGTCATATGTAACACAGCAGCTCAGCTGCAACCTGGATGGATTCTCAACTTGTCCTTCGGGTAATTGAGTTGATGTATTGGTTGCTCATCATGAATAGCAGTTCTAATGTGTCCTTTCCCAAGTTCTAACATGTCTGTTGGCAGTATCCTACTGAGGGAAACTGAAGTTGCCCATGGATGGGCGAGGTATACAAAGATCCATTCTGAAGTTATCTTGGGTGGGCGAGCAGGTATTATGTAGATAATCATGATCTTTCTCAGATTTTCCACCAGAATTTTAAAACTGTGTATTTCCCTTTTATGCTTAATGTTCACAAGTTTTTCTGTTTTCTATTTAGGAGCCTTTGGTGTGGATTTTTCTCAAGAGACCGGTAATGTGGAGGAGGGAATTACGAAGGTCTCCAAGGGTATTTTACCTCATGGCGTTACATCATTTTGTCCTACGATAGTGACATCCCCACCACAAGTCTATAAACAGGTGTGCTGCACATTCTCTCACCTTTACTCAAACTTTGGATATCACACAGAGAACAATATGTACAGCTCATCCTCATCAATCAATACCTGTTTTTCTATATTATTTGTCACATATGTCAATGCTGGTTTATTCCATGAATCAATACTGGTTTATCGGACATGAATCAATATTGGTTGATCCCATCAATCAATCCTGGGTTATTCCATGATTATATACTGGTTTATCTCCTGAATCAATATTGGTTTTCCCATGAAGCAATACTGGTTCACATGTTTATTCCATAAATCAATCCTGGTTTATCCTGTGATTCAGTACTGGTTTATTCCATAAATCAATACTGGTTTATCCTATGATTCAATACTGGTTTATCCCATGAATCAATAATGGTTTATCATGTTTATCCCATAAATAAATACTGGTTCTATATACTTAATTTTCTGACACTAAACTTAGTATCAACGAAAACTTCCTGGCTAAGGTGAGTATCGAATTCTCGACTTGGGTGACCCCGTGAGGCTCCCGGGGATTGATCTGGAGTGTCGTTGTGCACACTCCAGGTCATGGTAAGAATAGGTCTCAGCTCCTTAGAGAGCTTGTCGTAAAAGGCGACTAACTAGGGCACCCGTGGGGATCCCAGGTATGAAAAGGAATAGGACCCCATCCGTGTGGTTTCCGGGTGTGAAAAGGAATAGGAACCAACGTTGTGATATGACTGAAATAGTGTTGAAAGCAACGTTAAATCATATTCGCTCACTCGACTTGAGTGATAAAGAATTTCATTGTTGATTGTTACAGTACTGGCTCATCCCATAAATCAATGCACTAATCCCATGCATCCATTCTGGTTTATCTCCAGGGGTTTATTTAGGCAGTTTTTCATCGTGGTATTCCCGATGAAAACGAATTTGAATTGAGTTTTGCGATTTTTTCAAAATTGAGTTTTGAGCTAGAAATTGAGTTTTCTGGGGTTTTTTGGGAAGTGTGTGCCGTAGGCGCGGAAAAAATTTGAGTTTTTTTCATACAAGATTGAGTTTGTGTAACACAGGGGCGAACAAAAATGCCCCGATCACGGGAAAGTTCTCGCGACCGAAAGTTCACAATACAAGGTTGTTGTTGCAGTCATTCGTTTTTTAGGCGAGAGATCGCTCGTGCGCACCATCGCTCGCCTAATTTCATTTCAAGGCGCGCGATTGATCGCGCACCTAGAGAAGTCCTGCCCCCAAAAAACCCAATGCGTATTTTTACGGGGCTATGTCCCGTAGGGACTAATGGTCCTGTATTGTAGTCAGGAAAATTGAGAAAATTTGGTACCGTTGCCAGGGTGACTGGTTGTTTATTTAACTGCTTTAGGCTTTGAGAGGAAGAGCAGAAGAAAAAAGTCCTCAAGTTATTCAGCTACTGCAGATAGTTTGATCAACTATTTTGGCTAGATTTTGTTTCACCTGGTCTATATTAGTGAAGTTAAATATTTTCTGCTATTCTTATATATGTTCATATGTCATTTTCACAGAGATTTCCTGCTTTAGAGCATGAATACAAAATGGATACTATTCAGAGGTTGACTTAGAGTGTTTTCCTGAAAGGATGTCATAAATTGCTGGTTGATAAAAAACTTTATTAGAACACTTAACATATACAGAAGAAAATAGTTTAAGGCAGACTTATCATATGTTTGCCATGTTGGCAAGAAATTCTAATTTTCTAGGCTTCCATTCTTGCAGAAATTGTATACAGGGTATGTAACTTAATAGGGCTAATACACAAACATCCCCTCCACCAGACCCTCTATAGCTTTTAGAACAAAGACACATGCGTGACACTGCATGACCCAGGTCAATGGCTTGATTCACTTAGCTGATAGGGTCAATTGATAGGGTCAAAGTCCAAGTCATTCTGTTTAGATACCAGTAAGCTACATGTACAAGTCTGCATACAACCGTTGTAATAATTTATCACCTTCCACACTAGGAGTGAACTGGCAGGTGGAGGTACATGTATATAATATGCCATGATAGGATACATCCCAGCATAGATCCAGTCCATCTAATCCTGAGGATTTTACATTGTATCTAAATATTCATCTTTTGTCATTTACTGCTGAAGGATATGCTTTCTATAATCTGAAAAAAGTAAAAATATTTTAAAAATATCGGTGACATGCAGAGAAGACATTATCTATCATTTCATCAGGTTGGTTTCATAATAAATGTCTGTCCCATCAGTCACAAGTTATTTTTTTAAATATATGTATGTGTACAATTACACTAATGCACTATAGATCTTTATTGAGAGAAATATGTGAGACTACAAATTGTATGGCTTTTCACCATGGAACTGAGCATCAAAGAGTTAGTGGAAATATTCCAACAGCCTATTTTACATTTAAATAGCCCCGTTTCAGTGCCTAAGGCTCTAGTTTTAAAATACAACTCGATAATTCATCACGCGTTCACGAAACGAAAATAGGAACTCTTCTGTGTTCGGCGGTACATTCCTTGACTGCAATTTGGGGAAATACAAATTCGTAATCCTAGCATCGAAGTCGGAGAGTCCGATCGTCCCTTTCCTGTGATGTTTGAAGTACATGTTGAATATATCACCAACGACTAATCAGATATATTGTTTTCGAAAGCGCTATATTAATGAATATATCCTTCTGTTCGATAAAACCTAGCGGCGAAATCATAGCCGAACCAGAAAGATTATTCCGTACTAAGATCCGAGTAAATTTTTGTTATACCCGCCGGTGTTAGCAGCCGCCATGGCTTGATTTGCGTGCGTTGCAATGAAATAACGAAATGAACTTTTAATACACTGTTTGAAAACAAACGTCACGATCGAAAGAATTTTTTTGAGCTATTCATTTTGCACAAGTTTTGATTTGATCTGATTATCAGACTTGGTATTCAAAAGCAAGTTGTCGTCCATAAAGAATTTCTGAATTTTTGATCATGAGATGTATGTGATCGCAGTGCTCCCATCACCATTCAACGGAGGTCGTTCAATGAAAACAGTGACCTTGGCTTAAGGGTAAAATAATAAAAAAATAAAGATAAAACAAGAGCAAGTTGTTTTCTCAGCAAATATGGAGCTTTCATGTCTTGGAACATAATTTGTTTTTCACCTGTCTCCAACAAGCATGACAGTTTCAATACTTTCTCCAATTTAATACAAGAATTTTTTACATTCTACGATTAAAACAAAATAAAAATTGAGTTTTATCATTTTTTAGATGAAAAAGGGTAAAAAATTAAAAAAAAATGAGTTTTACAATATTTGAAATTGAGTAGATCAAAAATTTTTGCCTAAAAAAACCCCTGATCTCATATTCCATTTCCTCTGCCGTCTCCATATTTGTTCATGAATCCAAACTCTTCTATCACATGAGATTAGTATTGGTTCACTTCATAAGTATCAGCGCTGAAGCTCGTCTATTTGACCATTTTTGGACCATTTTATCCCAATCAGCTAGAGCTGCAGCCTGCAAGTTGCTAATGTAATCATGTAAATTTGACAGCTTGGTGACATGGGGAATCAAGGTATAAACCTTCGTTATTGTTGGGAGTAATAACAGATGGGGTAATTAGGATAGGATGACCTTTTATCATACCTGATAATGGGTACCTAACTTTGCCAAAATAGAGTGCATATCATGTGTTTTTCTATCCTGCAATTTGTCGTCTCCTCACAAGATATGAATTATATCAAAAGTTAACTTCCCTTAAACAGTCCCATACAATGAAATATGGTTCATTATGTTGGTGTATTTCAGGTTGTGCCGAGAATTCGCAGAAGAAATGGTGGACCTGTGGGTGCTGGTGTTCTTGGTAGGTCAAATTACACAATTATCTACTTTCAAATGATAGAGGTGAACATGACCTTTTATGGACCAAGTTTTCTGTCATCCATAAAACATTGTAAATGTGGACTGTAACTTTGTATTCAGTGCTTTTGTAAGAAGATCATTTCTGGGTGTCCGTATCAAAATAAAATATGTTGTGAGACTTGAGAAGAACTATAATGGTCATAATAATATATATATATATATATATGTGTTTGACAATGTAGTCACAGATATATCATCTTATTTTAAAATATAATACATGGCAGAACATGAATTGTTTATACAGTATATTATTATTTAAAACTATTAATATGCTCCTGAATTGGTTTACTCACACTATTTACCTCAATTGAAGGTCTTCATTTAGAAGGGCCATTTATTAGCAAATCCAAGAAAGGAGCTCATCCTGAAGAATTCATTCAATCTTACGATGGAGGATTTCAAGATGTCGTGGATATGTACGGACAGCTGGACAACGTTTCCATAGTAACACTGGCCCCAGAGAATGACCATTCCCCCGAAGTGATTGATGGACTAGTGCAACAAGGAATCACTGTGTCAGTCGGTATGATAAAGTCTCCTTCAAACATTCACTTGTGTAGGACTGTTCTACCAATATAGAATAGAAGATAGTACTTGTGCAGGAATGCTATTCCAATATAGAATAGAAGGTAGTACTTGTGCAGGACTGCTGTTTCAATATAGAATAGAAGATAGTACTTGTACAGGACTGCTGTTCCAATATAGAATAAAAGGTAGTACTTGTACAGGACTCCTGTTTCAATATAGAATAGAAGGTAGTGGGGGGGGCTACTTGTGCATTACTGCTGTTCCAATATAGAATAGAAGGTAGTACTTGTGCAGTACTGCTGTTTCTATATAGAATAGAAGGTAGTGCTTTTGCAGGACAGCTGTTTCAAGATATAATAGAATGTAGTATTCGTGCAGGACTGCTGTTCCAATATAGAATAGAAGGTAGTACTTGTACAGGACTGCTGTACCAATATAGAATAGAAGGTAGTACTTGTGCAGTACTGCTGTTTCTATATAGAATAGAAGATAGTACTTTTGCAGGACAGCTGTTTCAAGATAGAATAGAAGGTAGTACCTGTGTAGGACTGCTGTTCCAATATAGCATATAAAGTAGTACTTGTGCAGGACTGCTGTTCCATTATAGAATAGAAGGTAGTACTTGTGCAGGACTGCTGTTTCAATATAGAATAGAAGGTAGTACTTTTGCAGGACTGCTGTTTCAAGATAGAATAGAAGGTAGTACTTGTGCAGGACTGCTGTTCCATTATAGAGTAGAAGGCAGTACTTGTGCAGGAATGCTGTTCCAATATAGAATAGAAGGTAGTATTTGTGCAGGACTGCTGTTCCATTATAGAATAGAAGGCAGTACTTGTGCAGGACTGCTGTTCCATTATAGAATAGAAGGCAGGACTGCTGTTCCATTATAGAATAGAAGGTAGCACTTGTGCAGAATGGCTGTTCCAATATAGAATAGAAGGTAGTACTTGTGCAGGACTGCTGTTCCATTATAGAATAGAAGGCAGTACTTGTGCAGGAATGCTGTTCCAATATAGAATAGAAGGTAGTATTTGTGCAGGACTGCTGTTCCAGTATAAAATAAAATGTAGTACTTGTGCAGTACTGCTGTTCCAATATAGAATGAAAGGTAGTACCTCTACAGGACTGCTGTACCAATATAGAATAGCAGGTAGTAATTTTGCTTGCTGTTCCAATATAGAATAAAAGTTAGTCCTTGTGTGGGGCTGCTGTTCCAATATAGAACAGAAGGTAGTACTTGTGCAGTACTGCTGTTCCAATATAGAATAAAAGATAGTACCTCTACAGGACTGCTGTACCAATATAGAATAGCAGGTAGTACTTGTGCATGCTGTTCCAATATAGAATAAAAGGTAGTCCTTGTGTAGGGCTGCTGTTCCTAAAATGTAGCACAGAAGGCAGTACTTGTGCCAGAATGCTGTTCCAATATAGAATAGAAGATAGTACTTTTGCAGGAATGCTGTTTCAATATAGAATAGAAGGTAGTACTTTTACAGGACTGCTGGTCCAATACAGAATAGAAGGCAGTACATGCGCTGGACTGCTGTTCCTATGTAGCATAGAAGGTAGTACTTGTGCAGGAATGCTGTTTCAATATAGAATAGAAGGTAGTACTGTACTTGTGCAGGACTGCTGTTCCAATATAGAATAGAAGGTAGTACTGGTGCAGGACTGTTTCAATATTATATAGAATAAAAGGTAGTACCTTTGCAGGACTGCTGTACCAATATAGAACAGAAGGTAGTAATTAGGCATGACTGCTGTTCCAATATAGAACAAAAGGTAGTACTTGGGCAGGACTGCTGTTCCAATATAGAATAAAAGGTAGTACTTGTGCAGGACTGCTGTTCCAGTATGGAACAGAAAGTGGTACCTATGCAGGATTACTGTTCCTATGTAGCATAGAAGGTAGTACTTCCAATATGGAATAGGAGGTAATACTTGTGCAGGACTGCTGTTTCAATATAGATTTGAAGGTAGTACTTTTGCAGAACTGCTGTTCCAATATAGAATAGAAGGGAGTACTTGTGCAGGATTGCCGTACCAATATAGAATAAAAGGTACTACTTTTGCAGCACTGCTGTTCTAATATAGAATAGAATGTAACAGAAGGTAGTACCTCTACAGGACTGCTGTACCAATATAGAATAGACGGTAGTACTTGTGCCGACCTGCTGTTTCAATATAGAATAAAAGGTAATACTTGTGCAGGACTGCTGTTCCAATATAGAATAGAAGTTAGTACTTACGCAGGACTGTTGTTGTGATCTAGAATAGAAGGTAGTACTTATGCAGAACTGCTGTTGTAATATAGAATTGAATGTAGTATTTTTTGCAGGACTACTGATCCAATATAGAATAGAAGATAGTAGAAGGTAGTACCTCTGCAGGACTGCTGTTCCAATATAGAATAGAAGATAGTAGAAGGTAGTACCTCTGCAGGACTGCTGTTCCAATATAGAATAGAAGATAGTAGAAGGTAGTACTTGTGCAGGACTGCTGTTCCAATATAGAACAGAAGATAGTAGAAGGTAGTACTTGTGCAAGAGTGCTGTTCCAATATAGAATAGAAGGTAGTAATATGCAGGACTGCTGTTGTAATATAGAATAGAATGTAGCACTTGTGCAGGACTGCTGGTCCAGTATAGAATAGAAGGTAGTACCTCTGCAGACTGGCTGTTCCAATATAGAATAGAATGTACGACTTCTGCAGGACTGTTTCAATATAGAATAGAAGGCAATACTTGTGCAGGAATGCTGTTCCAATATAGAAAGAATGTATAGTATTGTGCAGGACTGATGTTCCAGTATAGAATAGAAGGTAGTACTTTCACAGGACTGCTGTTCCATATCAGTCAGCTTTTTACAATAGGAAAGCACACATATATCAATTTAGATCGAGGTTTCTTTATTGGAACAGTATATTATTCTTTGGGTGTCATTCGGGAATATGAAAAATAATACGATCATTAGTAAAGAAATATTGCAGTATTCTTTAGCAAGGATGTATCTATATATGTTATTTTTCCTTATACCCCTTCTCCACATCAAAAGACTGCTTTTTTTATACCTATATATATTCCTCTACCATTCTAGGGCATATATGTAAAATCCTGGCAGATGACAAGAGTGGTTCATATTTATGTTTGATGCTCAAATAGCTCTACTTATCATTGACAGGTCATTCCATGGCTAATCTCGTTCAAGGAGAAGAAGCTTTCAGACATGGAGCCTCATTCATAACACATCTATTTAATGCTATGCTTCCCGTGGGTAACTTTGCCATTTTTATACGCCCGCCAAAAGGCGGACGTATTATGTGATGGCGGTTTCCGTCCGTCTGTCCGTGTGTCCGTCTGTCCGTCCCCTGTGTCCGGTCTATATCTGGGACAGTTTTCCATCTACAGTTCTAATTTTTGGTGAGTGGATACCCTACGGGGAGACGATGTGTCGCATACCAAAATGAAGGTCAAGGTCAGAGGTCAAAGGTCACTGGCCTAAAGGAAATGACTGAAGTGTTCGTGTCCGGTCTATATCTGTGAAAGTTTTCTATCCACAGTTGCAATTTTTTGTGAGTGGATACGCTAGGTAGAGACGATGTGTCGCGTACCAAAATTGAGGTCGAGGTCAGAGGTCAAAGGTCACTGTTGCCTAAAATCAGGAAATCATTTATCATTGACAGTTTTCTATCTACAGTTCTAATTTTTGGTGAGTGGATGTCCTAGGAGAGAACGATGTGTTGCATACGAAACGTAGGTCGAGGTCAGAGGTCAAAGGTCAGTGTGACGGAAAAATCAGGAAATCATTAAAAATTTCTAATTTTTTATGAGTGGATTCAAAAGGGGGAAATGAGGTGTCGCATACAAAATATAGGTCACGGTTGAAGGTCAAAGGTCACTGACCCAAAAATCAGGAAATTATTGAAAATAACATTTCTTTGTGTGAGTAGATACATTAGGGGGACACAATGTGTCACATATCAAAATGTAGGTCAAGGTCAAAGGTCAAGGTCAGTGTGACCCCAAAATCATGAAATTGTTAAAAATCATGATTTTTTTAGTACATTGAGAAATTACGGGTAGCCGTTTTGTCATGTACGAAAATTTAGATCCAGGTCAATAGTCAAGATGACTGTGACACCAGAATCAAGGTGAAAGGTCAAAGGTCACTGTGACCCCAAAATCAGGAAATTATTATAAATAACATTTTTTTTGTGTCAGTAGATACATTATGGGGACGTGATGTGTCGCATACCAAAATGTAGGTCAATGTCACTGTGACCCCAAAATCGTTAAATTGTTAAAAATCATGATTTTTTGTGTCCATTGAGAAATTACGGGGAGATGGTTTGTCACTGTCACTGTGACTCTAAAATCAAAAAATCTTTGAAAATTACTTTGTTTTGTGTCCGTAGATTCATTAGGGGGACATGATGTGTCACATTCCAAATTGTAGGTCAAGGTCAGGCCGTCCTTAAAATTATCTGGGTTTCCGGTAACCCGACCGACCCATCAAAAACTGAAAATTGAGGGTCGGCGGTTTTATTACTTTTTTTTTCACGAGAAGAGAAATAAATCCAAACCTGGTCTGTATTTGCAAGCTAATTCAATTCGTCTATCTTCTACAAATGATTGTTCTCGCCGCTCTAAAATGCGTTTTTTTTTTCACAATAAAATGTTCGCCGGTCGTTAACAGAACTGAATTCAGCGATACCGGAAGCACATGGCTTGCTTTTGCTTCTTGTCAATGCGAGTGCAGCGAAGTTCCATTCTGGAATCGTTTCTTTCAAATTTACCAAGCATGAAACTCGATAAAAACCATACATATTTTGTTAGCTAAGCTTGATTTGATTTCTTGGATGTAAACTTGATATTCTGTCTCAGAATAACGAAGTCGGGAGGAAGAAATAAAACTGAAAAATAAAAAAAACACCAACGGATATTTCCATAAAACGTTGTCGAGAAGCCGCCCAGAAAATATAAAATACTCACAGAAAACCCCTTCAGAATATATGATTCTTTGGTATAGTTGAAGTACAGAAGCTCAATTTATATTTCCAAAGTGCGGGTTTCGATGAAATCCGCTAAACAAACTTTATTTTCAAATTTCTGTCGAGCTTCTGCGCCACGTAATTCCGTCGCGACGAGATAAAAATGGCGTTTCCCTCAGATCAGCTTGACCCAGTTGAAGGACTCTGGCCAATGAGCGCTTCGATGTAGGTCACGTTACCACGCTTGTCCAATCAAGGTAACCGATATAGGATCGGCTGTTACCGTTACTAGAGAAACGGGGAAAACACCCCTTGCAGTTTTTCGATGTTATCGTCTGTTTGATTGGCCATCGGAAGCTACAAGGAATTCCCTTTCCAATGAGACGTCATACGCCCGAAATGGTGGACGAAAAGTCGGAAAAGACCAGGGAGAAAGACAGCTGAACAACCAAGATTTTCCGCTGTAATTCCTCATAATTCGCCATTTTCGACCGCAATTCTACCAAAATACTGTAGTCTCCTCAAATAAATTTTATTCACGCTGACAACATCGTCGATTTTGCTATAAAATGCGGTCGAATAGCATTGACTAAACAAGTTGGAATACATTGATATGTTAGGCCAGTCACCAGCAAACGAAATTAAATAATATTTTTGTTCATGAAATCCGGATTTGAAAATAAAAGTCAGCATTTCTCCTCGTACATCATACAAAAGAACTTAGCAGCATAACAGTTAAAAAACAATCATATAACCCTCATGTCGACGACATCGAAAATTCTCGAGGTCTTGCAGTCAATCGTGCAGGATGTCGAGGCAGAAATAGAAACCATAACGGTTTCTAGATTGAATGCGTACTCATCGACATCGTTTAGTTGCGACTCTGGCTTGACAGGTAGTGATCTTCTCCAACTGGACGGAGAAAAATGACTCCTGGCCTTCGTGGTATTGTTTTTCCTTTGTCATGTTAATGGACAAAACTTTCCAACATATACCCAAATTGAGATTTGTAGTGTCGTAGGTGATTGAACTCCACTTTCAAATGTGCCTATCAGAAAAAAAATAAAAAGGGAAAAAAAAATTGCCTACCTACCTACCTACCCATCTTTTGCAATGGTCCGTTACCTGAAACAGGCATATTTTTAAGGATGGCCTCACTGTGACCCCCAAAATCCTGAAATTCATACAAAATCATGATTTTTTTGTGTCCATTGATACATTGACGGAAGACGAAGTGTCGTGTACCAAAATTTAGGTCAAGGTAACTATGACCCCAAAATCAGGCAATCACATTTTCATATGCCTGTCGAAGACGAGGTCATGTAATGCGATGTTGCGTTCTGTCCATTCATCCATTAACATTTGTTGTCCATGCGATATCTCTAGTTTCAAGGTATGGAATGGTACCAAACTTTGAGTATACCTCACTCGCATGGCAAAGAGGAGCCATACATTTTGAGATCAATTTGTCCAAGGTCAAGGTCACAGGCCTTCAAAACTGAATGAAGTTTAGCTGACCATATGTGTTAGGTTGGAATATTCTCTCCCCTACATGTATATGGCATTCATCCTGTCTCATATTTGAAACAGCTACAACTGTTGTGAAATAACAACCATACATTTAGTAATTTAACGGGGAGAGGGATCCTTTATGAACTTCATACCTCTTTATTAACTCAAGAACAAAGGTTTACTTCATCACTTTCTTCTTCCTTCATGAAAAATTATCTCGTCTGAAAGGAATCCATTTGCAGGAAAACTACTATTTTCTTGTGTTTGCATATTGTCGATTTCAGTGTGGGATATGTGAGCTCTCGGCTCTTGCTTCAAGGTCAACTAGTTACCAAGAGTTAAGCTCGTTTTAGTTTATCATTCAATATAAGATGTTATATATGTTACATTCTCAGAAGCACAAAATTGTAGGCTAGCTACCAATTGGAATCGAAGCTATCAAACAACCTTGAAATTTGGACCAATGTAATTCCAGATACACGGGCATATATTGAAGCCCCTTGGGCTCTTGTTCTCTTGTCTCTCCCTGGACTAAGTTCTCTCAGATGAAATCTGATTTATTGGGCTCTTTGAAATATGGATGTGTCTTTTCTAGCCATGGAGTGTAGCATTATAACAGCCTCTGACAAGAATAATACAAGAATGCAGCCATCTGAGAGTCTATGGTCTCTGGATGGCCATTGTGAAACATTTTAATTGAGAAGTTTGATTCAAGGGTGCTCTGTCATAAAACATGATCATTTTTATCATGAAAAAAAAATAATAAGGAGAACAGGCCTGAAGCTGTTCATATACTTCAATTATCTTACAAATTCTCTTTCAATCCTTTAATCAGCCAGACATGCCAGATCTGGTCATTATGATAAAGCTAAATACCTTTCTTCATGTATATCAGTCTGCTCTGTAATCAAGAATGAGACTACACTGGGTGTGAGGTACTTTATTCTTCAACTTGACATTTATCGTGTTGTATTTATGAATACAGGTATGTACGGTTCTCTCCTTTTAGTTCCATCACCGTGACCCTCACTTAGTTGGATTGTTGAGTAGTAGTAAACTCCCTGAGGGCAAGTCTGTGTTCTATGGTATCATTGCCGATGGTATCCACACCCACCCTGCAGCCCTCAGGATAGCCCATCGAGTCAACCCCAAAGGTCAGTAGCATGTATTAAAATCCTTTTTTCATTTGTTAGAGCATGTTAAAGCATAGATAGATAGATAGATAGATAAACTTTATTTACTGAGGGTAAAACATGGTTAGCATGGCTAATCTTCCCCATGGCATACTGGGAGCAATGAGGGTGAAAATATCTGGCATATGCCTACATATTGATTGCCCCCTACCCTTTTCCCTGTGAAACTCAAAATTATCACATACACGCTTTAGAAAGCTTGTCGTAACAGGCGACTAACTGGGGCACCCGTGGGGTTCTCCGGTGTGAAAAAGACTAGGACCCCACCCGTGGGGTTCTCGGATGTAAAAAGGAATAGGACCCCATCCGTGGGGTTCCCGGGAGTGAAAAGGAATAGGACACAACATTGTGATATGACTGAAATATAGTTCAAAGCGATGTTAAACCTTATTCACTGACTCGCCTTTAGACAAAAATAAAAACATCATAGATAAGCGTTTTGGAGGGAGAATTGAATATAAATTGCTGTAATTCATTTCTGAGATATGTACAGTGTGACTGTCTCTCTACAATGTCATGACCAGAAAGGTAATCGAGGACTGGTGCAGGAATGAACAGCTCCTTCATTGTTCTCCGTTACACATTGAATGGTGGTTATAATATGACCATAAATTTTATCAATCAGGTTTGGTACTGATAACCGATGCCATTGGTCCTATGGGCTTATCAGCAGGCATGCACACAGTTGGGCAGATGACCGTGGAAATCAAAGACAAAAACAGGGCTGTCATCGCTGGGACTGACATATTGTCTGGCAGGTATATGTGACTGGCTTTTGTTTCATCATCAAGGTTCTCAAGGAGTGATGACACACTTGCCTGAAATCCCAACATGCAAATTCCCAATTGGTTGAAATGAATCTCTGCAAGATTCCTGGCTTTTCAACCTTGTGGTTGTCAAAGATCGTGCACCCCAAATATATTTCCAAACAGTTAAATTCACTTTCTGGCAGAATTTCATTGTTAGGTGTTTCATTATGGCGTTGAACATGTTAAAGTTGGTAGCCAGCCGCTGACTGCTGAGAGGTGGGACATGACTATGGGAATGAGAGCAATTCGTTTGCACAGTCCTGATCATTCCATTTGTAATTTCCAGTCACAGAAAATACCACTGCAAGACGAACTGATCTCATAATGGCATCGCAGAGGAGACTTTTCTTGGAGTTTCTTGGAGATTAAAATTGTAGGCCTCCATGACTGTGAAGTAAGACTGGCAAAGAAAGGACAAATATTAGGCATTAAAACAAGTTGTTTTCATGAATGTGAATGCCCTACAACAACAACAATTTTGCCTGTGGCAAACGACAAAAAATATTCATCTCTCACTTGCCTGGACAAAAATTTACTAGAGTGATGAAAACACTCGGCAACACTCATCTGTGTTGAGATTCAGGCAAGTGATGCAATGCTCGCCTTTGTCTTACTCCTTGAGAGGCCTGATCATACAAATAGCAATAACAATATTATAATTTAGCCAGTTCACAGTGTATAAATCACAAATTCAACCAAGCAACTGTTTTGCTCATGAATTTTCTTAAATATGTGATTCAGACAATCTGTGAGAGAGGGTGGAGGACAATAATACATACATTTCAATTTGCCTAGCAATTTAGAATTAAGATTTGGTACCATACATGCAAATGCATCCCCACTTAATTCTTTTCTTCTTCTCCTCTCTTTCAGCATTATAACCATGGACCAGTGTGTTCGTAAATTCTTGAAGTTAGCAGGTATGAGTTTGTCGTTTCTCATCTGATCATTTGAACCACAGAACACTAGGACTACTGTAAAACATGTTAATTTCATGATTTCTCATGTTTGAAACATTCACATCGTGGTACTTTTCACGAGTGACCAATTCATCAAAAAAATAATTACTGACAGTTCAACTGAGGGCTGTTCCATTTAAAAAGATGTACCCCCCCCGGAAGGGAAACTTTGTACACCCCAACAACCAATATATGCAAATTAATTCTCCTTGCCTCCACCAAGCACAGCAAATAAATGTCCAGTACAACCTGGGAGAGAAGGCAGCCCACCCACCCACATTTTTTATTTGGAAGGGAAAACAATTTTTTCTAAAGAACGATATCGGCCGGAAAACTGATTTCAGAGAAAATGGCAAATGCTTGGCTGTACACCATCGTAGTGGCGCTCTGGAGCGTAAAAACTGTAGTTTTATTCGGTGTCTACAGCCACGAGTCGTTTCTACTATTTCCTTGACATCTTGGCACGTTCAAACGATACAAAAATTGTGCATAGGCATGATTTATTGTTTTTTCACGCTTCAAACAGTTGAAGCGATGAAACAGCCGCCATTTCCTTCTTCAGCCGTTGCTAATGGAAGTGGCACTACGCGCATGCCCACAGCCATCCATTGACGTCACTCGGGACGCTCCGCTATCCACGGAAGTGATATGGTAATGAGCTTTCGCCATAAAAGGATGTTTTCGAGGAGCAAATACGTATGATAATGAGCTTCTGCCAATATGGATGTTTCCGTAAGAGTTCGACTATATTTTCTCTCGGGAATACACCGGATTGAGGCGAAGATTGCCGATCTAACCCAAATTCAAGCTTGTAACTTCAGCTTTCCAACGATATGCGGCAACAACATGCTACGTTGAATGAACGATCTAGACCTGGAAATGGTTGTTGTCAATCCTAAAACTTGCCGTCAGCTATTTTAGGCAAATAATTCAGAGACCGTTTAACAACACGAGTAATTAGGTATTTTAAAATTTTCTGTTTTCCCCATTAAATTTACTTATGTATAAAATTAACAACAATACGTAAAAATACACAATTTCAACAGAAATTTTTTTTATTTTCAGAACATTGTCAACGCGCGTCTCCCCTTAAAAAGGTGACTGTTCCAGGTAAAAAGTGCATATTAGGTAGAGGGCCCACCCAAAAGCAATAACAAAAATCACCCCCTTTAACCATAGGATCTTGTCCCTGGACCCTGAATCACTTGTAGTATTTAGTGTAGAATTGAATATTTATCCATCACATAAACTTAGAGCAGGTGGACTGAACTGATAATATCTTGACAGTTGACGTGGAAATCTGTCAAAATGAAGTGATCCTGGTGCATCTGTACATGGGAATACAGTTGCTCCCAGTGACACTTCACTCTCTGTACATACTGTAGGCCCGATCAAATGTCACCAAATTGACTGGTCATGGAGCCATTGAAATACATAACATTGTCATGAATTCCATGTGACACGAGTGTGGGCCACCCATCAGATTACTAGTGAAAGGTAAATATACTACCATCCATAGTAAATTAAATATCTACAGAGTAGAATTCTTCCTCCAACAGTCATTAGCTCTGCAGCTGAGTGAGGCTGCACTTGAGTTATCTAACCTAGTGTGATTCTGTATCTGGGTTACCACCCCTCTTGTAAGTGTTCCGGAATTATCTCCCATTAGTTGTAATTACTCCTTGATCTTTATACGGTTAAACTGTTGAAATTTTTTGTGAGTGGAAACACTAAGAGGGAGATGATGTGCCGCGTACCAAATTGGAGGTCAAGGTCAAAGGTCACTGTGACCCCAAAATCGGGAAATCATTCAAAAGCACATTGATTGTCTTACTAGATACATTTGGGGAATACAAAGCATCAAAATCTTTTTTTATTAGTATAGACACATTAGTTAGGGCCTACCATGTGTTACATACCAAAAGGTCAAGATCACTGTGACCACAAAATCAGGAAATAGTTGAAAATCGCTATTTTGTGTGTGAGAGGATACATTAGAGGGAGTTGGATGTGTTGTGCGGGAGTTTATTGAGTTTTGGCTCTTGTTGAAAGATAATAAACATCAGGAACTGACCATGCATTAACTGTCCGTCTCTGCTGCACATGTTCTTTGTTTTGCAGAATGTACCAAAGTGGAAGCTCTGGAGGCTGCCAGCTTACACCCGGCTCAAGTACTAAACATTACAGATAAAAAGGGAACCTTAGATTACAACACAGATGCTGACTTTGTATTACTGGATGACTATTTAAATGTGCAGGCTACTTATATCGCAGGGGAGTTAGTCTGGGAGAATCCCTCCTTACCGAAAAGAACAGAACATCAAATCATAGACTGATGTTCTCAAGGTTGATGATACACAGAAATATTGCAGTGGATTAACGTATATAAATGCCACGATTACATGACCGCGAGCAATATTTCTTTGTTTGGATATGTAACTGAACAAGCCAGACAGGTAGGTATTCAACATCTGTATCTCAATATTCAAAACTAACTGAAATGGTTAGAGAAATTTACTGATATTATATATCAAAAGATCAGTCATTTCAGCAGGCCTATTAAAATGAAGCTGAATTTTATTGAATGACCTTGTCTGGTGGTGTCATTAATTTAACATTTTAAGAAAGAATGTGTATGTAACTGGTCATTCCACCAGCCCATTCCAAAAGAGCTTATTGACTATTAAAACAAGACCAGTATTTCCCTGATAATTGTTTGATAAACTAAATTATAAAATATAATTTCATTTATCAAATTCAGAATAGTCCTGTTTTGCTCAATATATTCAAAGTGAAAAATATTTATCCATGTGAGATTATAGGTATGCATGTCAGAGTAGAGTTATATGCCAGATATTTTTATATTCCAGATACATTAGATGTCTGACTTTTATCTATATGTGTATTCCTTTTTGCGAGTCTCAATTCATTTCTGTCATGTCTAATTGGGCACTCATAGAGCTGCAATATTTCATAGTAGATCAGTGTTTGCCCTGTGAACAATTTCTGAGGTACGGTACCGTAAGTGAGCACGATTGCTTGAACATTTATCTGAATAATACCAGATCTAAAAAAAAAAACACTACCCATCTGACATGTCACTGATTCTAGGTCATGAAAACATGAATGGGAATGTGGTCATCAAATGTTTAGTTGCCGGCTTCAAAATATTATCACTTGCAGCTCATCTATAAAGTGTTTCTTGAAGTTTGATAGAATATTTATAGGGCATCGGAAGATAAGTTTTTCTGCAGGTGGTGTTGAAAGGGCTTGGCCTGCTCAAATATTTGCAATTTCTTCAAGAGACATACCAGAAACACACCTCCAACAATGCTGTCTATTCCGTAACTCACTACATGTACACATAGAAAATAGAAACAGTACTATACGTTTCTGGTGATTTATTGATAAATCTTCCCACACTGGCAACACGGGTCTAAAAATAACATTTTGTAACCCTTTTGTCACAAGACAGCTGATAAGTATATATGTATATAGATCTACATTGTTGCTATTGTAATATTTTATTGTGCTTTTGTGAAGAGGATGTCGTCGTCAGTGTCCCCAGCCTGGAAATGATAAGGTTTTCGGTTTAGCAAATAAAAAAAAAATGAAGAAAATTCAGGAAAAATATTTAAAAAATACAATGAATATGGGAGGTGGGTTATCCACCTGTGGGTTCAGTTATGGCACTACACCTGGGGCTTCCATGGGTGCTCCAATGTTAAAATCCCTATGATAGTTTTTCGTTTAGCCGAAGTGCACATGTACATCTGTACATAAAAAGTTTGCTGCAGTTGTGAGCTGCCACTGGATGATTATCAAACTTATACACATGTGTCTTATGATTAGAGGATGTACCTGTGCTATTTTTGAGATGAATTTTTTTTTTTCCCCCCGAATTATGGCAAATGATAGTTTCTTGTTTAGCAGAATTGTACATGTAGGCCTTCTACATGTACACATGTACATAAAAAGTTTGCTGCATTTGTCAGTGGATGATTATGAAACTAGGTACACATGTTTCTTATGATTAGAGGATGTACCTGTGCTATTAAGAGCATTTCCACAAAGTGGATGGTCTTATGTTTTAATGAGAAACGGCTGCACTGGATCCGCTGCTGGGTCTGCCACTGCGACTTTAAATATGAATATCTCTGCAGTCGTTAAATATTTTTGGGTCAGACTTAATGTGCAATCTCCTTAGGCCTGAGAAATTCATCTGGTTGTGCTTTGATAGCTGCTGTTCACCACTGTTTCTATGAAGTTTGATTAAAATCTTGGAAGGATAGACAAATTGCTGAAAAGATTTTGGTGTTGATGGCTTAACTATAAAGGCACATTTTTTGCATCCCAAAAAATGGAAATTGCCCTATTTTATTGGTGAAAATTTGTATATCGTTCTTTTTCATATTGCTAATGCAATATGGTATGTCCCTCCTGGGATTTTTTTATATCTAGGGTAAAATAATTTATAAACATCAAACTGAACTCATTTTCTTCCCCTTTTGTATTGGGTCCGACGGTTTCTCCACTCTCTTCTGTGATTCACACTGGGTTTCACCCATTGGTAAAGAAATCCCTTCTCAGAGGCGTTACTACCAGGGAGGATTTTCGAAGGCTTGTCCCCCAGGACTATATAACCCACCCTCTGTCTCATCCTAAAAAAATGCCACACCTAATAGAGGGTCTGCCCAAATTAGGGAGATCTAAAGCCCTGTGAATGCCAAATTATGTTTTACACTTGTATTCGGGGGAAATGCTCTTCTTCGTGTTTCACACAAGCTTTCATTTTGAGATGAAATATTAATTTTTGTCCAACTTATGGCAATTTATTGAGTTTTTTGGTCAAAAAACTTGTAGGCCTCCTACATACATAGAAAGTTTGCTGCAGTTGTTAGCAGTCATTGGATGATTATGAACCTTGATACACATGTTTTTTATGTTTGGAGGATGCATCTGTGCTATTTATGAGATGAAGATAAATTTGTGTCCAAATTATGAGGTTTTGGACTTCAAGTAATTTGCCAATTATAAGGTGTTTTGTTAGACATAAATGTACTAAAAAGTTGTCTGAATTTGTCAGATTTCATTGGATGATTATGAAATTTGGTACACATATTTCATATGATTAGAAGATGTGCCTGTGCTATGAGATGAAATATTATTTTTTGTTCAAGTTTTGAGTGTTTCATCTTAGTACATGTAATTTACCAATTGATGATAATGTACGTACATGAAAAGTTAGCTGAAGCTGTCAGCTTTCATTGGATGAGTATGATACTTGCTACATAAGTTTAATGTGATTTGAGGTTTTGCGATTTAAGAAATATGACTATGAATTTTTGTCCAAATCATCGCAGTTAAGACTTCAGTATAGGAGACCCCGCAAGGTGAGATGTTGGGGTTCTCAGAACGTTACTGGTGTCAACTTCTTGTTCCAATAAATTTGACCACCCCATATTTTATAAATGAGAAATTTCACTTCCTGTGATTGAATTATTAGAGGGATTACTGTAACCAGTTATCTACAATCAGGTAAATAATTACCATGATGTTAATCTTGATAAGATATTAAATATGAACAGTATGTTAGTACACTGCCATGCTCAGTTTATTTGGCAGAATTTATCAAACATTTCTGGTATTAAAATGTTCAATCAGTATTAATAATAGAATGTTTATAGGGTTTATTTATTGTTAACATTACTCATTCTGGCATAAGTGAATCTGACCCTCTTCCTATCTCGACTCTGTTCTGCACAAAATTATGCAGAGATCCCGGTAAATATAGGAAGATGGAGAGTGCTAATGACATTCATTCAAATTTCGGGCAAGAGAATCGGGTCAAGTTGACATCCAATCCACAGCATGAAATCATGTGTCCATGTGGACTGACATCGAAACCGTAAAGCTCCTTCCTACACCACTAAGTTCGAATAGTTTTTGGGCAAATACAAAGCAAATTTCAAGTATAGATAATTATTTATCACATTTCGTAATGGGTAGTGGGTAGGTCATATATTTCATTGCAGCTATGCAGTTGTAATTTGGAACTCCGTCATTCTACACGTAAGTTTGTATAAGAAGTCTACCTAGCTAGTCCAATACAATGGTGACTGACAGCCTTCCTTTTATTAAGATGTTCGATTGAACATGTACAGTCCCTTAGTGAAATCCAGATGTAGAAATCTTGCTCCAGAAGGACCTTAGAAAATGAAGAGAAAACAAAGAGCTGACACCCACACTCACTAGTATAAATAAATTGCTGATGCTTCAGTGTGCAAAATAACCCCACCCACACATCCGAGACACTCTAGGTGTAAAAATAAATAGGACCCTGCCTGCGGGGTTTCCGGGTGTGAAAAGGAATAGGGCTCAAATGTTGTTATATGACTGAAATATAGTTGAAAGCGACGTTCAATCATATTCGCTCACTCGTACACTCGATCACTCTTTCAAACTGGTCATTAGTTTATTATTGCATCACAATTTGACAATTTTAGACATCCAGAGCTCTGCCTCTTGAAACAATATGGCAGCTAGTACGGTGGGACTGTGATACAACATATTAAAGGAGGAGATATTCCAGGCACATCATATTGGGCTAATATCTGCTCTGTAATATCATGTTATGCTTATCTCGTATGTTTCATTGATTGGTCAAAGAGTTTGTTTTCATGCCAGATCACCGAACTCTTTTGAGATATAGGTAGATCATATCCACTTGGAGAATTGGTTTCTGGCTTTGTTTTTAATTAAATTGATTATTCATATTGATCTTTGCTGAATGTTATGAATTTGGTAATTCTAGAACTTGCAAAGAGTTCAACCCAGCTGTTGTATTTAAATTGGTTGAGATCATTTCTAGGAATAGGATAGTTTATTTTATTTATCTGTGACTTTATGATTTATACATGCTTTTACCTAGGTGTAGGCTATTCATAAAAACATTGACTTGTCATATTGGTCATGTAGACCCCTTGTTCCCATTTATACAGGCAGTCTTGTCAAATGATAAAAACAGTGAGAACATGTGATGTTCACCATGGTGATGCTAGCAATGTCACAATAGATCTTAGGCATTACATCAAGAACTGCCTCCAGCTGCAGTTTGTTTCATTGTGTTCCACCAATGTAACAGCTTCATGAATGAGGGTCATTTATTGCATATTTTCATACCGACTCCTCCAATCAGAATCTGCTCATATGCCCTGTGTGTTGATTTTGGCCCAGTTATCCAATCAACTTACAGAACTACCGGGTAGCACTGCAGGTTTATCTTCTGGTCATATTAGGCAAGTCACCCTTTGGCTGTGCAAGTAGATCTTCGGTAATCTTAGGGAATCATCTCCGGCCAAACAACGAAGTGTTTAATTTCCGGGCAGTTCTGAAATATGCGCATCAACACTTTTTTGTGATTAACATTTTCAGTAATGATATCTCCTTTGACGAAGGAAAGAGCTACCGGTACCATGTAATCTACATCTGTAGTGTATTGTTAAGTTGAAATAGGCTGTCATGGCTGTTGAAATAGTGTTAGAAGTCAGGATTTGGATTGGGACTTACATTGATTTCATGTAGACCACTGCCCTACTAGTAAATCTGGGCTTCTCTCAAATAAAAACTATGCAAAATATAAAAGAAGTCATTTCCATCACCTCCTTGAGGATCGTTATCAGAAATAAAGGCATTTTGGCCTCCATTCATACAACATTTCATCTAATTTGTGAAAGTGAGTGTGCAAAAAATGTTAACACTAACATGACATGTTTTAGCGAGGTTTTGGCTTCCATAGGTGCGAATACACTACCAATGACAGGAAATTAAGTTATCATACAAAACAGTATCTTGTAGGCTTGGAGTACATGTAACAGCATCTCAAAGTAGCGTACCTGTATTGTATTTGTGTAAAATTGTTAATTTTGAGGTGAAATCTGAACATTTTCAAGCTTTATTTCATATGAAGCCAGTCAAGAAACAAAATTCACTTTGGACAACTACCTATTAACATGACAAACAGTTTGGTATAAAAGTTTTTTGGATTTTTGGTTCTGGACTGGCTTTATATGTTTACAGGAATAGAGTGCTGTTTGCAGTCAGTTTTCTAGCTGTAAACATATGAAGCCATCGAGAACAAAAATCGTCTTTGGACAACTACCTATTGAATCCAACCAAAGCTTATGGGGTCCAAAAACTCACTTAAATGTACCTTTTAGTTGTTTTCAGGCAAGTTGAATACTTTTGTCACTCAATCTAAGTAAATCTGAGGATGTAACCTGTTAAACTTTGATCTCACAATATGTTCACCATGGATGTACATGTATTTATTGATTCTAGTTGTAGTTTCAGATTTTATTTATAAATACCATGACGCTGCTTCAATAAAGTTTTATCAAACCCCCAGTTAGGACTCATTTGCTTTTTGTACCCCTCAGGCAATTTTGTCTGAAGGGTAGGCTATTGTCAATCATGTACATCCGTCCAACTTTGTTTTCTCATTACCATCATATCTCAATAATGAATATACCTAGGTACACCAAACTTACATCAGTGATCACATATGCATTTGGCCACAAAACAGAAGCCTATATTGAAAGTCCGTGAGATTGACCAAGTTTTTTGGGTCACCAGGTCAGATTATGTCCATATTTAATTATCTGAAAAATGACTGCCTGGTAGAACCAAACTGGTATAACACCAATCTAATTCAAATTAAATCCCATAATATCACCACTTGCCAACAACTTTAATGATTTGTTTGAATTAGCAATTCACTATATCGCAGTGCTGGAAGATACTACTCCTGACGCAATGGTTTGTTCAGTTGTTTCGAGAAAAACAAAAGGGAAAAGTTATATATAGATTTACAATATCTTCATTGGCAGAACTATGTTCATAATAAAATTGTGATGTGAATATTTTATATAACCTGAGAATGTCATATTTTCTTTAAATGCACTTTAAATTCAACATATTTTCAAGAATTTGACTCCAGTTCTAACTTGAGTGCAACCTGTAACCATCTCGGTCATCTATACGCGGTAAGACTGACCCTGGGATCGTGTGTATCCATCTTCAGCCTACTTTCGGCAAATGCAAGAGGGAATTTCATAAATCAATACCACGTGACTTCGTCAGCCAATCAGCAAAAGTCCACCAACGTAACCCCCCATTTTCGAGTCATGTGATGTCCTACTTGTTCAAAATTACAGATCCATCACACCTCTTGTACCTATATATTTTGTAAGCCCAGGCAATATGTTTCAGAAGTGGTATGAATACCTGTAATTATCAGATTTCTCGAGTCTGTTCTCCGCCGGATGAAGGCCGAACAGAATCCGGTAAAACACCGGATATCGCTCCGCGATAATGGAGACACACGATTCGCAAGCCATTTTATGGATGGCGAAGTGTACGCAAAATAATTCTGTCATCTCTATCTCGAGTAATCAATTGTGTATATGCATGGCCTCCACAAATTTGTACTAAATGCATTGTTTGACACTATATTCCAGTCGACGAGACATTCAAAAGCAAGCCCTGAATCTATAAGTGGTCATGGTTTAGAAATAAGACAAAATATTTCAAGTCATTAAAGTTCCACTTTATTAATGTTATTAGTTCATCTTAAGAAATCATGATGATCATAGTATGTACAAATAAATATTTACACCAGGATGATTCCTCATTAATCATGTTAATATAAAACAAGATGGCATAAGATTGCTAGAATACTAAGTGTTAGACTAGTTCAGTGGCACTGAGGTTTCAATACCACAATTGAATGTTTGAAATTCTAGGACAGAGTTACAATGACACGGAGAAATGGTTGTGGAACACTGATGTGAACAAGTATAAACAAAGTTTCAAATCACAAAACCAGATGTAACATAACCTATGTACAATCGTGATCAGCTACTAACTGTGATTTGAATCCTATTTTCAATAAAGATCATTGCAGGTCATTATCAGAGTGAGTGAGTGAGTGAGTGAATAGAATTTAACGTCGCTTTCAACAATATTTCAGCTATATCACGACGAACCAACTAAGTACCACCCAGCCCAGTTGTGTTCCTGCTAACTTCAAAGAAATCTTTGAAGCAGCATGGAACCAGACACCCTCCATCCACCCTATAAAACACTGAGGACAGCATACAAGACACAGACAGGACGCTTACATGGTGCAAAAAAGACAAGTGATATTACAGTGCAAGACATCACATTATCAAGTTCCTGTTGCTTCTCAACAAAATGCATTGAAGCAACAGGAACTTGTGCCCACCCAACCACCCGCGGTCATTATCAGAGTGATCATTCTCCTCCCGCATGCCAAGTATTCAGTTAACACTGATAAAAAAGGATGGAGATAATGGATGAGGAGTACACTCCACCAAAATAAACTCAACCAAGCATAGTGTATTCCCATTACATATTTTTATAGTTTAATGTGTGAAAGATGGTACAGCAAGGAACGAGGTGTTAAAAATCTTAGCTTAAGGAAACTATTGGGAAGATGTTGAAAAACATATTTTATGTTAACATCACTTCTCCCTGATAATATAATGTAGAGGACAAGCAAAATATCGATCATAATATAGTGAGGAAAACAATAGAAACACTGAATATCGTTCAAATAGTAGCATCTCTCAACCATCATTCAGCAACACCAACAATCGTTCTACTTACATTTAGTGCTGTTGCAACCACAAATGATTTGAAATAAAATTCACATAAATCAAGATAACCAATATATAGCTGAACTGGACAGCCGTGTTGTTATAAAGGGTACATAGACATATTCGATTGTGGTAGGCCTACTTTATACATCATAACAGTGGATGAAAAACTACAATAAAATGACTTGTGAATTTTGTTCACTGTATACGTGTACGAAATTTACATGATTCATCTTAACTTGGGCCTATTAACACATCTGATCATATCTGCCTCACTCCAATCATTATTAAGCTTACGCTGCAAAGGTTTCAAGAGGTATTCATTTAGTCATCATGGACTTTCAAGCAGAACAACATACATTTTTTATCGTGGAAATAATAAATCATATATCTTCACTTATTTAAATTAGCGAGAGGAAATTATCCACTCTTCATGTCCTTTTTAAAAACTAACATAATACACCATGGTGAATGACACCAAGTCAATCAGAGCTACATCATGACATCTAAAGTTGTGTCATGTCACAGATTGGTACACAATTTCAGCTGTTCAGGACCCTGGCTAGTTAAAATTCAATCAATGTGTCCATCTTTTTCTTTCTTCTGCATTTCTGGTTCTTCAACCCATCTCCATATCTGTTCCACATGAATGGATCTCCGGATGTGGATGGATGTTTTCTTCTTTATTTTTACGTAATATTACCCTCCATTCAACATGTTCAAGCAGCTCGACACCAAAAATGTAAATCGGAAATACGCGTAGTCACATCACTCAAGTTTCGTTGGCGTTGCTCTGGAGTCTTCCGTAAAAGCTATATAAACAAAGATGGCTAATATCACATGGACTATTACCACTGACACAATGGCTGCATAGAAATAGCTGTCACTGCTGTCATAATGAAAAATTGCTGAAAGGAAAAAATGAAAAATAAGATCATTTTACCACATACATATTTACAAGTGAATCTCTGATTGTTATGCATACTACTGAGAGTATTATTTGTAACCCAACATAAACTGTCTTTTAATGATACTATGCTCTCATCTTATGACATAGACTGTCATTTTATAATAAAATAAGCTGTCAAGTTATAACACATAGCCTCTCATCTTATAATGACACAGGTTGTCATCCAACAATAACATATGCTGTCATCTTATAACATTGGCTGTCATCCTATAATAAGGATCCCTCCAACTTATTCCCCCCAACCTACCCCCCCCTGGACATATCCCCCTTGATATATTCCCCCCTCTCCATATTTTCAGATATTCAATCGATATATTTTATGTAATTTTGTTTCCTAAAAAACTTTCTAAAAAATGACATGAAGCCGATTGGTCGAAAGCCCTGGTGGCCATCTTGGATTAATACAAAAACGTTATAAGGTATTAATCTCTGAAACCACTCGATCGATGCGATAATTGGCATACATGATCAATGCGTCGAGGTCTCAAATAAGTCCTCATCTGAAGTTGCTCTGTAAAACAAATATGGCCAAAATAGATCAATCAATATCGTTGGCTATTCAAGTAATGGATTTTTATGAGAAAAACGGTGTTTGCGTTTTATGCGACATGACGATTAAAAAAGGAATGGGTCCTAAGACTGGTATGAGTTACAGCATTTTTTAGACATACACAAGTCAAATGAAAATAACATATCATGTCGCTCTGCTCAGTACGTCTGAAGGAAAGCCTATGGGGGTCATGTCCAGTCGGCCAATCAAATCATGTCTTTAGTGCAGGAGGAACTGATTCGGGAATTCTCCAAAGGCCGTCTCTGCTCCCGAAGTTCAATGACCGCTGCTGACTAGAATTTCTGAATGTCGCCGATCATCCATAAATAATCTCGTTGTAAGTGACAGCATGGTGTCTAGGATACAAGCATAAATCAGTGCAGTTATGTCAGAATATGGTGTTCCAGAGCGGAAAAAGGAGCAGCTGGAGATATAGGAATATATTCTGGATAAACAGGACTCTGTAACCGTACTATCGACTGGATTTGGCAAATCTTTTCAGTATCAACTGCTCCCGGCTTCGATCGGGAGTCAACCGAGCCTTGTGTGAACCTTGCCTTAATTGGTCGGAGGTGTTGTGTCAACCTTTCATTATTTATAGCTTGGAGGTTACTGGACATGACCCCCATAGGCTTTCCTTCAGGCCTACTGAGCAGAGTGGCATGATAGGTCTTATTTAAATCGGACTGAGACATAAATATAGCCGTTTTAGTCATAACAATCCAGTACATGAGAATCCAATGATTTTGACTGGTCTATGGTGGTCATATTTGTTACGGAGCAACTTCAGATAACATATGCTGTCATCTTGTAATCATGAACTATAAAGTCTTATGAATGTACCATTGTAATGGGAAACTTAACTCCTTTAACAAAGTGGTATTTATATTGCCTCCTGAAGATGAGTGATTGTTTCTATTGCTGATACATGTACCAGCAGTGTCAGACTGCAGACTGCAATCAAATTTTAGAGCAATACATTACTATTCCCCATCAATATTACCTTCAAAAACCCAAGCTTTAGTGATGAAGTATGAAGAAACAGGAATAATTAACATAGCAAAGCTAAAGATGACCATCGTCTTAGCCACAGTGCTGTTCTTCCCAGATTCCATCATAGCTAGTCTGAAAAACAATGAAGATAACATCTGTCACAATCACTTCATGTCTGAGAATCAGCTCTATTTGGAGGCATCACTGCAATCCAAGGTTACGTAAATGGGATATGTACATATCATATTTAACCTTTACAAGGCAGACCTACCAAGTCTCACGCATTCGGCAGGAGACTCACGCATTGGGCTTCAATCTCACGCTCTCACGCAGCCACCTATAAATCTCACGCATTCGCCACTTCAGTTAAAAAATCTGTAAAACACGAGTCTTTTGCTCAAAGTTGTCAGTGTCCGGCGCACAGGAATGTACTATGGGAATCGCCGTCATCAGCCTTGCGTCGTCATAAGTTTCCGTTCTAAAACTGTTTCATCGGCTGCCTGTCATATTGGGCACCCACAGGCCCTATAATATGCACAACGCAGTGTCGGGAACCAGGCTGTCAAAATGTAATCCTGTCTTGCCTTGAATATAATAAATTGTTGGCTGATTTACATGTAGATGGGTGTTGATTGTTTAATTTTGACTTGCACAACGCTATAACTTTCAATATTTTAACGATGGAGATGAAATAATCACAGGTGGGTGGTCAAATTTTTTTGATCACATATGCATCATGTATAAGGCTTATGCAATATATTTGGTGACAAATACCATATATAGGCCTTCCAAAAATACAAGCAATATTCTCACTTCCATCAGCAAAACAATCAGAAAAACAAACAAAACAACCAAAAAAATGAGTAAAAATTAAGTGATGATTTATGATTTTATTCCTCTAAAATTGGCCAGAACGCGTCTCCAGCCATCTAGATGCCCAAAGCTTCTGGGGCCTAGGCGACCCCTGGACCCCTGCCTTAAGTGCTGGGATAGTCGCTAAATCTCACTCTTTGGGAAATTTTAAAGTTGAGAGGTCTGACAAGGGGTAATTCTTCATGTATCAGATGTTGACTTGGGTTGTGGCATTGGCCAAATGGTTGTACCATGATGAAGCAAAGGCATACTCTGTCCCCTGTAGAAAACTCTGAACCAAATCTCCTTTATTTAAGCAGAATTGAATATAGGAGGGGTTTTTTAATCAAAAATACAGGCCAGGAGAAAAGGTATAATTTAGTTTGAACGGCCCTAGTCCATGTATGCTTCTGAACATTCCAACTAAGAAAAGTTAGTTTAGCAGGAAACAACAAATAAATGATCTGAAAATAACTTAACATGCTCTTTTTTTTTCATCCATGGTAGTAGTTTGAACCACTGAAATGTGGCACTGATCATAGATCATGATCTCACTACTCAACTGCTAAATACTTTCAACCAAGTAACTTTATAGCCCAATTGGGGTGTACATGTATATTTGTAATGTCAGATCCTCCAATCATCAGCTGATTCTGCCAAATTTGGATTTACATGCAGGTGTGACCCACTGTTTCGCCATTAAATTTCTGGGTAGATGGTTTTCGATTCTGCCTAAGGTACAACATGGAGTTTTGTGTCCTGTGTTCCATGGCAACCTACCATGAACTATTTAGCAATCACATATTCAATTCAGTTTATTTTTCTGAACAATGAGAAACAGAATTATGTTTCCATTGATTTGTCTTCAAGTACGCCACCATACAACAGGAACCTATGAGTTATGTGAAATCCTAAGGCCTGATGAAGGCATGTTTTTACTTCGTGATAACTGGTATACCTATGGTAAATATCCATCAAATTACCCTACTTTTTCTAAGAAAGGACCCTTATGATTGATTATCTTAGGTAATTTTTAATTGTAAGTCGAAAATAAAACACGATATTGTCCACTACCTCAATGAACCCAATTCTGCCAAAACCAAAAACTGAAACCTTCAAACGCTCTTTCCAGTACTCCTTCATTTTATCAATGTCTGTCAGTGTGTTTATTGAATACATAGATGCAATTATAATAACCCAGAGTACATTTGTCTGATATATGTTGCTTGTAAAGATCCAAAAGATTTGTACATGAGTAAATCTTCATTTACATTATTTATCTTTTCTAAATGCCTATCAAAGAAATTAAATCTTTATTGTATAATTATGTTTGTACAGCTGTAAACATATTTATATCATTGAGTGTGTGTGTGAGAGAGGGACTCAAGGAAGATTGGTACTGTACTAATTGACCTCCCTCATGAAATAAAGTATTATTATTATTGGTAGTCTGAGATCGATACTGCTTCACATTGAAGCACAGGAGAAACAAAAAAATAGACCAATGGGCTCCGATACTCCTCAGCTATCAGTTACTGTCCACACTCAACAAACATGCGATGAAGTAGGGTTACAAGAAATACATAGGATGTTGGGCCATATCCACTTTTTCCAATGCTGGAACTGATGGGGAAAATGTTTGTGCTGAGGTTCTGGCAGAGCGTGACAAAATGCCTAGCTCTAAATGCACTCTTCTATATATGTCTTCATACTCCAATCAAATCAATCGATGTTGGAAAAGTAGATCAAGCTCAGTCATCTTCATCAAGTTTCTGGTCTATTCTCACTTAATTGCATTGTGGAACGTAAGTTAAGAGATCTTAGACTTAACAGAATTTTACCTTTAGAAAATAGGTTCAGTAGACTTCAGATCCATCATCAGTCAGCCCTCGAAATTAGCGACGGCATTCGGCAATGCCGTCGCAAAACTAAAGCTGCCGTAGCCTGGCTTTACGACGGCAAATAAATTGACAACGGCAACTTTTTATCATTAGAAATTACGTGATGTGGATAAAATCAGTCTATAAATCTCAAAGATCTTCCTAGCCTAATTTACATTTGTTATAGAATTGTTCATTATCAAGTTCATTTGATAAATAAATATGGCAATGTCATTTTAATAAATTATTGTCGATGTGTACGGCGCCGTCTGACTGTATCAAACCACATTGTCTGTTCATCCATATACCCAGCATGCAGATTCACCACACACGGTATCTGGGTCAAACCAGTGAGACCCGGAAAGGCGAGGTTCTGCTGAAGTTGCTAATGTCTGTGGTATATTCTATCATAAATTGATGTTGTTGATCTTATAAATTTATATGGAATTAAATGTCGCTTATATGGATTTAGCTAGACAGGTTTTTTTTTTTTTTGGATATCCAAATTTGTTACGACTGTGAATATTTTGCCGCAAAATCCAAGTAATAATTTTGATAAATTTATGAAAAATAAAGAAAAACGTCCCGTTATCCACCAGAGCCTCACAGGGGTGACGTCACATCACCTGTCGAGTCCCCTCACATGTGCTGATATGGGCAACGAAAAATAATCACCTGTGAAAAAAGTTTTAACCGTCACATCGGAGAATCAGTCTTCTGAAAGAACAGTGGTATAGCAAACAGTGATAAGCACCAATAGTAACAGATGATTGCAATCTTATTTTGGTTGCGAGAACCCGCCGAACTAGACCGGCGTAAGAATAAACAAGAGCCCAAGGGGCTTCAATATACGCCCGTATATCTGGAATTACATTGGTTCAAATTTCAAGGTTGTTTAATAGCCTTGATTCCAATTGATCTAGCAATCCAGACAAAGGTCTACAATTTTTTGCTTATGAGAATATAACATATATCACATCTTATATTGACTGATAAACTAAAATGAGCTTAACTCTTGGTAACTAGTTGACCTTGAAGCAAGAGCTGAGAGCTCGCATATCCCACACTGAAATCGACAATAGTCAAACACAAGAAAATAGTAGTTTTCCTGCAAATGGATTCCTTTCAGACAAGAGAATTTTTCATGAAGGAAGAAGAAAGTGATGAAGTAAACCTTTGTTCTTGAGTTAATAAACAGGTGTGAAGTTCATAAAGGACTCCTCTACCCGTTAAATTGGTAAATGTATGATTTTTATTTCACAACAGTTTAACTAAATGAAGCTTTTCAAACATGGGAGACAACTCCACAGGACAATACCATATAAATGCAGGGGAAAGAACTTTGAATATTCCAACAATATTCCAACACATTTAGTCAGCTAAGCTTGATTCAGATTTGGGGGACTGCGACCTAGACCTTTGACGAATTGATCTCTCATGTATGGCTCCACTTTGCCATGCGAGTAAGGTATACTCAAAGTTTGGTACCAATCCATACCTTGAAACTAGAGCTATCGCATGGACAACAAATGTTAATGGATGAATGGACAGAACGCAACATCGCATTACACGACCTCGTCTTGGACAGGCATATGAAAATGTGACTTTTAATGATTTCGTGATTTTGGGGTCAGTGACCTTGACCTTTGACCTTGACCTCAATTTCGGTACACAACACATCGTCTTCCCTCAATCTATCAATGCACACAAAAAATCATGATTTTTAATGATTTCCTGATTTTGGGGTCACAGTGACCTTGACCTTTGACCTTGGACTAAATTTTGGTACAAGACAAACCGTCTCCCCTCAATTTCTCAATGAACACAAAAAGTCATGATTTTTAACAATTTCACGATTTTGGGGTCACAGTGACCTTGACCTTTGACCTTGACTAAATTTTGGTACAAGACAAACCGTACATTTTGGTCAAAGTGACCTGTGACACATTTTGGTATGTGACACATTGTCCCCCTAATGTATCTACTGACACAAAAAATGTTATTTTTAATAATTTCCTAATTTTGGGGTCGGTGACCTTTGACCTTGACCTAATTTTTGGTATGCATCACTTCATTTCCGCCTATTGAATGCACTCACAAAAAACACATCGTCTTCTCTCAATCTATCAATGCACACAAAAAATCATGATTTTTAATGATTTCCTGATTTTGGGGTCACAGTGACCTTGACCTTTGACCTTGGACTAAATTTTGGTACAAGACAAACTGTCTCCCCTCAATTTCTCAATGAACACAAAAAGTCATGATTTTTAACAATTTCACGATTTTGGGGTCACAGTGACCTTGACCTTTGACCTTGACCTACATTTTGGTATGTGACACATTGTGTCCCCTAATGTATCTACTGACACAAAAAATGTTATTTTTAATAATTTCCTAATTTTGGGGTCGGTGACCTTTGACCTTGACCTAATTTTTGGTATGCATCACTTCATTTCCGCCTATTGAATGCACTCACAAAAAATTAGAAATTTTGAACGATTTCCTGATTTTTTGATCACACTGACCTTTGACCTCTGACCTTGACCTACATTTAATATGCAACACATCGTTCCCCCCTAGGGCATCCACTCACCAAAAATTAGAACTGTAGATAGAAAACTGTCAACGATCAATGATTTCCTGATTTTTGGCAACAGTGACCTTTGACCTCTGACCTCGACCTCAATTTTGGTACGCGACACATCGTCTCTACCTGGCGTATCCACTCACAAAAAATTGCAACTGTGGACAGAAAACGTTCACAGATATAGACCGGACACGAACACTTCAGTGATTTCCTGTTTTTTAGGCCAGTGACCTTTGACCTGTGACCTCGACCTTCATTTTGGTACGCGACACATCGTCTCCCCGTAGGGTATCCACTCACCAAAAATTGGAGCTGTGGATAGGAAACTGTCCCAGATATAGACCGGACACGAGAACCGGACAGACGGACGGAAACCGCCATCACATAATACGACCGCCTTTTGGGCGGGCGTATAAAAATCATGAAATCAACCTTGAAGTACATGTATTGTTTCTTTGAAACTGTTTGCAATGAGTGTTAAAAATGCCGCCGCCGTGCTGTCTTTGCTAATTTGAAGGGCTGTCAGTTGCATATGTGGTATGAATAGGATAATGTAGATATTAAAATTTGGACAGTGTACATAGAGATATAATCCTTCATGAAATATCATACTAAATAGATTCTGACCTGGACAAAACAGGTCAAGGTCAGTCATCTTCAATACACTTCTGGACCATCGCCAGATGTATGCATAGTATTAATTTTGAAAGCTTACCTATATTTCTTCATGTTGTATCATAATAAATATTATTTGACCTTGGAATATTAGGTCCAGGTCCGTCAACTGGGGTAGGCTTAAGCCTTATAGTTAATCACCAGTTGCCTATGTAATATGAATTTGGAGAACGTATTTAGCTTCAATCGTTCAAAAAATATTGCAATTACTAGTAGAGTTTGACCTTTATAAAATAGGTCAAAGTCAGTCATTTTCAATAGGCTTCTGACCCATCACCAGTAGCATAAATGGTACGACTTTCAAATGTGTGGGCTGGCTATAATCCTTCTTGGGATATCGTGTGCACAAGGAAGATGGACAAACGGACAATGCCGATGATGACAATAATCTTCAGGCAAAATTGGTCAAGGGGTAATCAACAATCCAGAATTGACTGGTGAAGTTCACAGTGGGTCACGTCTCATGGCGCAAAGTCAGTCTATTGTCTGAAATTTACATCGGAAAACCAATGGCCCAGGCCATGTTGCATGCACCTGTAGGCTAGTCAAGTGGAAATTATACAGTTATAGGTCAGACTAATCATGCACCTGTAGGCTAGTCAAGTGGAAATTATACAGTTATAGGTCAGACTAATCACAACATCTGTGACCAATTTCCAGGCGCTGAAATGTCCAGAGGGGATATGTCCTACTGGGAAATATCCAGGTGGGGGAATGTCCCAGATCCTAGGTCTGTTTAATTAACATATGTTAATATTTATTTATCTTTACTATGTATACTATATTAATAATCATGCCAAATTACAGAAAATAAGAATAAACAATGCTCCCAATGCTTTATTTTTACAGCAAAATTGGTCTATTTGGCCTATCTGAATCAATATTTCAACTTCGAATTTGATACACATTCGTACGAAGTCAAGAATATATATGTCCGAAAGAGCAAATGTCTGCAGGGGGAAATGTCCGCGCACCACAATTATACAGTACGTTGGCGGTGGATGGAAAGATGGACAATGATATGTTGTTGTTGTTTATCTGTAAATCCACTCTTAACTTGATGGGTATTTTTCACTGGTGCTACAAGAAAAAATCACATGGTGCTATAATCTCAAAATACTATTGTTCTCTTATGCTTGAGAAAGTAGACTGCGGTTGTTGTTGTTGTTGTTTATCTGTAAATCCACTCTTAACTCGATGGGTATTTTCCACTGGTGCTACAAGAAAAAAATCACATGGTGCTATATTCCCAAAATGCTGTTTGTTCTCTTATGCTTGAGAAAGTAGGCGGCGGGCGGTGTTCGATCGATCAATATGTGTTCTCCGACTCATTGATGCAGAGTACGGGGGAAAAAAAAGAAAGACATACATGTATATACAGTGATAAGGTATATAGAAATAATATGTACATTATGAACTGGAGAAACATGGTAATGTTATTTACAATCCTTGTTCGGGTGGCACAGCTGATGCGACTAATTTAAATACATGTTCTAGGGAGGGTAGGTCTTTCCCAGGTAGTCACAGAATGCTCCCACTATCTTAGAATTGTGCTCCCTTGAGAGGACCTCGCTGTGCCCACTTAGCACCTGTAGGTTGATCTCCCCCACAATAGATCCTTTCTCCCTGTTGAAAAGACACAGAGTCTGATTCACTTTGTCCATCAGAGAATCGTGTTCTTCCTCAAATCTCGAGCACTGGAAGACATAATGATGTACTGTCTCAGGCACATTACAGACACTGCAGTCTGCTGACGTTAAGTTGATGTTCAGCTTCACCTGATGATGTTTCAGTTTGGTATGACCACTGAGGATCTGGTTCAGGCAGCTTTGTTCTCTTCCTCTGTGTTTATGGAAAAACTTTCTGGTGTTTGTCTTCTTGATCACAGCCTGTACACAGTTTACCTTTGTGGAGTTTTCCAACCATCGTTGCCATTTAACTACCGCCTTCTTCCTGATGTGTCGAAACACTGAGGATTCATCATTTGCGAATTCTGATTGCATAGAATGAGCCTCTACTGCTGCAGTTTTCGCATACTCAGCAGCAATTTTGTTGCCTCTTATACCACGGTGACCTGGACACCAGTGACTGTGGCATCGGACTCTTGCTCCCCGTCTCAAAATGGTTCTAGCGATCAATGCTCTAATAGCACTAATATCCTCTGCTCTGTTGCCTGGAATGTCTGAAGAAAAGCTAGACACAATAGCAGACTGGCAGTCTGTGAAGATGTTTACATCTGCCTCCACGGTAGTGCCTGCTACATATTCTAGACCTAGTCGGATACCTACCACCTCCCCAACATAAGGCCATCCAAAAATAAATTCCTGTTTCCAGTAACGGGCATCTCCAAAAAGTGGGTAGGTAGGTAGGCAGGGATTTTTTTTTTTTTTTTTTTTTTTTCAACCTTCTGCACGAACACGGATGTTATCTGGCTATTACACAAAAACAAAACAAAATAGTGTTGTGAAATACTTTTATATTCATCAAAGTGTTTTTCTATACAGGGCAGACAACCCTGCCACCCATGTACACCATATTGCTGGGTTGTCAGAGTGGGAAATCGGGGGATGATCAATCTGATTAAAATCCCACATCAGATTGTAACCGCTTTGCTGACAAGGATCTGACAACCTGACTATCTAAAATGTGTTCTCGTGGTCTCCTATGGCGAAACCATTACATCACTAACAAATCAATGGTAACGGTGAACCGTAGACAGCCGATCCCGGAATCCCAGACGAAACACGGCGGTGACATCAAGGATTCAGTATATTATTAAACTGTCAATTTATTTCTTCAGTCCAGAATATGGTTGCCGTTTGGGAGGAAGTTTCCCCTTCTCTATGCAACCACTGCACACTGGCAGAACAACTTTGAACTTCTTCTTCATTTCTGGGTCACTTGTGCTACCAGTCTCTGCAGAGAAACAACATATGTCTGGACGTCCGATCTTCGACGAATAGAAGGCGAATTCCACTGCTGTTTCACATGTCAACTTCACATTTGTGAATGCAATACCCTCCATGACATCCCCTGTTTGAACATACAATGAGAAATCAATAAAATTTGCTGAACTAAACTCGTACACAGTCAACTATCCCAAGTATTTTGCAGGATTCAAACTGTTAATTTCCATTCCTTTGTAAGCAGCACATATCATGCCATTTATATGAATATGGGATATGATGAGTAGAATAGAAGAGAATTTATACATTTCAGATATAAAGTGTACACGTGCATGATCTAATGTTCCAGATGTTATCAGAAATACATCATGACTTGGTTATATGCTTCTTTTATATATCTTACCTTCACAAGTGATGTTTGCTCCACAGATGAAATGGTATCTGTTCAAAGTACGCTTCAAAGAATTGCGTTCCCGGTCAGTCATCCTCCGGTTGCTGTACACACAGCGGGGTTTTTCACAGAGCGTGCAATGTCGAAAAGTCATGTGTCAGTTCACATTCTATCCCAGAGTCCGAGTCCGTTTGGCCGATATGAAGAGCCTGGATCTTATGAATATCCCCACTGAGATCTTCGGGCACGATTTCATTCAACACTTCGATTAATTTTGATGATAAATGAACTTTCTTCAATTTGTTTTTGACGATGTGTTCGCCGTTAAGAACAGCCGAAAAGGCGAACACGCCGGATTGCTGCTGGGCCTCGTCCACCATTACGAAGAAGAGAAAAAGACAAGCGACTTTCTGATTGGTTGATATCCAAACCAGAGTACTGTCCCCTTATGACTAACAGAGTTTTGTGCCCTTGCGAACTGAGTCAGCTTAAACATTTTTTTTACCGACTTCAAACTTTTTTTTTTCCAACGGATTTTTGGGGTCGGTGGGGTTACGGGAAACAGGACTATTATTATGGACGGCCTAATTATTGCCCACCTTGGCAACGGCTTTCTTGAGACATATGGGAGCAGATTTGAGACCCTTGAGGAATACAATGGCTGATGCCCCTACTGGGCCTGGGTTGCCTTAGCCCTTGTTGGCGTGACCAGGGGATGCTCACGCCATTGGGTCGGAGAAACCAAGCTATAGCGCACGGTAAACAGCAAAATTCAACTCATGAAATTCGACCCAAATTCATGAATAAATACGTACCTTATTCCACCAACTTATCCATATACACACACAATCTGCTCACGAAAGCACAGAGGGTAGAAAAAAAACAAGTGACACGGGATTGTTGTTGTTTCTCGGCACACATCAAAACGTCCTTCCTCCTCGCTTCACGCCATCTTTCTTTCCTTTCCTTTGCGCGCACGAGGATTACCCAAAATGCAAACCGCGCACGTGTTCGGAAAGAAATTTGTCCACTGGCAAACAACATGTCGGCTGTTAGGAGGGCCATCAATTCTGTTGTGTCCGACTTGAATTTGAATTATTCACTCAAAACGGAACGAAGGAATATTTTGAAGTATGTGTGTGCCAAAAAGCAACAGAATTGATGGCCCTCCTAACAGCCGACATGTATGTTGTTTGCCAGTGGACGAATTTCTTTCCGAACACGTGCGCGGTTTGCATTTTGGGTAATCCTCGGCGAGAGTCTCGGGCTTCCGCAAAACAACACGTGCTCACGGAGTTGAGCAGGGAAGCGTTATGTTTGTCCCGAGGAACAACAACAACCCCCGAGTCACTTATTTTTTCCTACCCTCTGTGCCTTTGTGAGGAGTTTGTGTGTGTACACCAGTTCAATCATGAACGTCGCTCGCATGGGCTTACTCCGTTCAACTCCGCCCATTAGCTAACAACGGTGCAGATTCCCCACATATTTTATGGGGGCGCTGTGGACTCGATTTTCTCGGAGTTCGTCCAGCTTTTAGCTCTGCTGTGGCTAGATAAACATCTTACAAATATTCTACGACATTAACTTCAGAAAATCTTTGCGAAATAAAGACAAATCTTACCTTAGACGACCAACATCAGTGAAATCCAAACGACGGCAGACTGCGCGTGCAAGAAACGTTCCAATTTTACGCGCGGTTACAGGTTTTCAAAAAGTGATATCATGCACGGAAACGGACTGAATTGAATCTGCCCAAAAGAATTAGATTCCAGCGGACAAGAAACCGCGATGGAAATATAGATAGAAATATATATATATAAGTTCTCTTCCCACTCTCTCACCAAAAAAAGTAGTGGTGTTAATGAGCAAACGCTGCATTGACAGATTTAACAACATTATATCATTTAAACATTTATTCACATACTGAACTGTACACATTTTCATATATTAAGGAGGGAAATATTCTGGAATCAAAGCAAGTGATATTTTATGTGATCTCAATTCGTAGAATTTGCTTTTATTTCCATCGCGATTTCTTGTTCCTGGAATGCATGCTTTTGAGCGTAAATTTGGAACGTTTTTCGCGCGCGCAGTCTACCGTCGTTTGGATTTCACTGATGTTGGTCGTCTAAGGTAAGATTTGTCTTTATTTCGCAAAGATTTTCTGAAGTTAATGTCGTAGAATATTTGTAAGATGTTTATCTAGCCACAGCAGAGCTAAAAGCCGGAAGAACTCCAAGAAAATTGAGTCCACAGCGCCCCCATAAAATATGTGGGGAATCTGCACCGTTGTTAGCTAATGGGCGGAGTTGAACGGAGTAAGCCCATGCGAGCGACGTTCATGATTGAACTATGTGTACACTACAGTATAATTTGAAGTTGATGGTATAAGGTACGTTTTAAATATCTATTTCTGTCGAATTAAATGGAATGTTGTTGTTGCTCGCGCGCTATAGCTTGGTTTCTCCGACCCAATGGCGTGAGCATCCCCTGGTCACGCCAACAAGGGCTAGGGTTGCCTGCGGTATGTTGTTGTTGAAATTTATGACTGGCACCGACAGGTGCCCCCAACTCGGAGTACAGTCATGTTCCCCCCCTGTCATGTTCCCCCCCTGTCCCATTCCCCTGTCACATGATGTTCCCCCCTGGACATATTTCCCCCCCTGTCATACCCCCTTATAGCGGCGGGCCAGGCCGCGGCGGCGCTTGCGCTCTCATGTATTGTGTAGACGTGCATATATGAAGCAAAACATAGCAAAATTTAATGAAAACAAAGCAAAATAACAACAACAACCGATATCCCTTGAACGAAAAAACGGTGATTTCCGTTTCCGGCACCCATGGAGAAATTGCATGCCGGGACAGATTCAGAACATAAATTTATGAAGACATAAAAGAAGAAACATATAGCCTAGCTGGCATGTCATTTTTCGAAAGGATTTCAATTTATGAATAATTATACACAGATGAAAATAACTGTAGACTAAAAATGATTCGTTATCGGTTATGCGACTTTCGTCCTTGTCGAAGATGTCCGATGCAAAACGCAGACCACGTGACCAAGAGTTCGATCAAAAACGTTTCGCAGCAAAGCGGCACTCAAAACGGTGCACATCTTTCGACAAATTTAGTTCTATGGCAGGCAAAACCTGCATAAAATTCATATCTATGGAAAGCTTATTTATTGCGTTTTTTAGATCTGAAGTATCGTGTAAATACGATGAGGCATTTGATAGAAAATAAACATTAACGACGTAGTCATGGTTGTAAAACCAAGCCACTCAACATTGCCAAGAATCTTGACTTCGCCGAGGTCCGCGTGAAGTAGAGGGTCCTACTATTTACCGTCCAGATACGCCCAGTCAAGTCCAGTGGCGTACAACTCACGTCCACTAAAGTTCAGAAGAAAAAAGATAACCGCCCAGGCACTCATTCAGCCACCAGTGATGTCCAGTAGCAAATGCCATGTCCAGTGGAGATAACTGTACACCCAGCATTTGAAAATGGTGATTTTGCGATTTAAGTTTAAAATTTGAATTAAAAGAACTGAGTTCGAAACCTATTTTTTGTATTATCATTCTAACTTGATTGTTAATTTTAATTTCGAATTGCAATTTCAGTTTTTTAAATGAAATTTCAGTTTTAATTTAATTTGATCAAGATTAAAGTAAAATTATTTGTGAATACTTGAATTTGAATTTGAATATAATTTTAACTTGAAATTAAAATTTGATAGTTGAAAAAAGTTTGAAGAAAACTAGAACTAATTTTTGAGTTCACCGCAAAATCAAATTAGTTCAAAATTGTCTCTAACCTGAAGCTAGGGAGAGTATGTTTCAATTTAAACTTTCAAAGTTTCCATTCAAAATTAATAATGAACTGTGTATGTTTTATAAACTAGACACCCTCCAATAATACCTGAAAAATAATACCAAAAAATGTGAAAACAAACCAAAGAAGAAAACAAGATTACCACCATAATGACCTCACATTGACGTCATTTTCAAAACAGATATCTTTAGACAATTTTTGGTCATATTACCACCCCCCCCCCACCCCCCACTACCATTCCCCATTGTAGACACAAATGAATTTAAATATCAATATCCAATATGGTTAATTATGGTTTCATGTCTTCTTTATCTATAACTTTATAGATTATAATCATAGCCATTACAAGGTTGTTTCTGTCCATTATAGTAACCGCTCTCTTCCATTAATATTTTAGCATTCAAAATCATTCATTAAAATATGTAATTATAAGCATTCTATCAATTCCTTAAATTGATTTAAAATGTAAAAAGAACAATATCCCAATGTTGATAACAGACAATGAAATGATTAAGTCGATTGGTTTTACAGTCGCACATAGAACTATTTTAACATATCTGGTAAATCTATTGGCTGTAAATGTTTGCAAATATTGTTCCCATTTGGCAGATAAATTAGTAGTTTCGTCTTTATGTTCAGATCTGTCTATTAATCACGATCTATTCACTTCAGTCTCAACTTTTGAACATGTCTATTACAAGGACATTTAGTTTGGTTAAATGGAATCTACTCCACCAAGGTTTTACATATGATGTGTACAATAAAATTAGAATTGAATTCCATCAGTAATAAGACTAATTGTGACCGTATATATGTGATGTAGATTTTTTGTCCGATAAAGGAACAGGATTATTCTTATTATAGGACTTTACAATGAAGCTGCCGAATGACAGAATATAACATCATAGCCACCTGGAACAGTGACAGGAAATCATAGAACCAGATAGAATTTGAACAATTAAATATTTGATCCAATCTAAAATTAAATCCTATCTGCTCCCCAATTTGGATATGTCGCCTACATAGCGACATATATGATAGAGGAGCATTCATAAGGATATTAATTTATTAAGATTGATATTTGATCCTTCAATATTTTGATGGGGGCTCAAACCAAAAAGTGATCGGTACATGGATCAGGATTTGACTTTGTGAACCCAGTAAAAATGTTGATATTTGCCTGGAACTGTTCTGGCACATGGAATTCCAGTGGTGGGTGGTAAATTAAGTTCTGCCTTTGTCCGGGGTTGTTTTGAATTGCTGGCTATATCTAAAGAGCTGGCTTTTACTATGATGAGGACAAGCATTTTACATTTGTTTCCTCAAGTGAGCCAGATGATTATTTCTTCTCTATTATAAATTCTGTCACATTTATGATCCAGGCTATGTCGATAAATTCTAGACAACAACAGTACCACATGGATTGTAATGCTGTAAAGTTCTACATGAACTGACTTTCAAACAAACCATCGGTTTTGATATAAGCATATGCATGAAATATTTGTTCAGTGTAAAATACTCTACAAAACGTAGACAGGAACAAGGAGGCCAAGAAGTTGGAGCAACTCTATCTGCCCATATCTGCTCCTGTGATGGATGGGCAGATCAAATCAATGGAACCCTCAAAAGTACAAAAGTACTTTAGATTTCATCCATTTCAAATATTAGCTGTGTGAAACAAGAAATTATGCGAATGAGTAATACAAGTGCAAGTCCAATTGTGTTAATTTAGAGCTGGTGGAAAACTACTTGATATGAATAGGCAAAGCCAGAAACGAGAGGAAGAAGTATTTCTCCGCTCGCTTCTAGGCTTTGCCTATTCATATTAGGCCGACCTAATAGGCCGGCGAAGCCGGCCTTAGGTCGGGCTTATTGGTAAGAAATCCAGAAAACAACAACAACAACAATTCAAACATACTGACGATCCCACCTTTTTCCTCAATGTGGGCGGAGCCTGTCGTTCGACGCGTTGTCAACGTAAACGTCATCGACTGGAGGCTGACATGTTTCTCGTCTCGGTGAAACGAGAAAATAAATACTTCCATTCATGTTTACACCTGTAATTTTTTGCTCCTTCTGCAAGGGTCTTTCGAATTTTCAAACGCCGACCTTCGCAGCCGGCCTTAGGATCGGGCTTATTTAAAGAAATCTTAAAACGTAGGAAGAGCAAAACATGAAAAGCGTTGTTGTTGTCACCGAAGAAATGACTGTCACCATGACTACAAAGAAACGTTCATGAGTTACGGCCCTTGAATTCGCAAGTGTTCGCTTTTTGTTGCATTTCTAGTGATAAATTGTGTTTTGGTATGTTCCAAGGGCTAATAACATTTACACAAGTACCACAGTCATGTAACAACGTAATTCATTCCACGTTTAGCTCCGCCGAAAACAGAATCTCGAAGCGGATATTTCCCTTCGGCTTCCTATGACTTCATACAAATGTAACGTGTAACAAAGTTGGAATATTAACAAAAAGAAATTGGAGCTTTCTTTATTCTTAATTTCTATAATAAGTCAATAAAGGTGCAAGGATGGTTCAATTGTATTTGAATCAGTGGTTCCAAACATAAAGTGAACAATGAATTTCCTTACGTCAAGCACTGATTGATTCTACTCGAACAGCAGGCTAACTCGGGATGAAAATAAGTAAACAATAGCTTTTACATATAGTGATAGAAATTACTTTAATAAGCCCCACTCCCCAGGAATCCTGGACTTTGGGGGTGTTAAGTGTAACAGGAATACAGAATAAAAGTTTGACAAAAAAAAAATTAAGCAATAAATGTGCTGATTCAAGTAATTATTTAAATTGGTGATTACACTTTAGAAACTGAATATTAATATATTTGCCACAAAATATCCAACAATGTCTATTGTATCTTCATTTTAAACCAAGAAATATTCTCAGTCATTAATTTGAAGTAATACAAATAGAAATATGATCATTAAATTAGTTGTTTTTTTTTAATTTTAATAATGCCTAAAAGCTAATTGAAAACAAGAAAAAAAATCTCCAAATTGTTGTCAATATTTACAGATTTGTACAGTCATAGTACGAAAATATATGGGAAGGCGGAAATATCCACAGGCGAAAATGCCTGAAGGGGAAATGTAGTCACAAAAACATTAGGCCTACCCTGTCATGACTGTAAACAGTGAATAATAGTCTTCGCTGATCTGCAAGGTGCCGTATACAAAACAATTTGTATAACATCAATAAGTTTCATAACCTTCTTGAAATATATCCTATACTTGATTAAAGTTATATCTCACCAATCTGCACTACAGTACGCGCTAAAAAAAGTTAGCGTGAAAATTGATCCCACTCAATACTTGAGTGAGATTTTCACCCAACTTGAGTTACTTTCCACTGAATTTGAGTTAAATGCACTCAACTTGAGTGACATTCACTCAAGCATAGGTGTGGAAATTGATCCCACTCAAGTTGAGTGAAAAGTAACTCTGAGTGAACAGGTTCATTTCATCCAAACTTGAGTGGAACAGTTCACTCAAGTTTTTTAGGGAGTACCGCTATTTCAAGAACGAATTTTTAACAGACCTTTCGGTTCATCAAGATGAATTCCACAATTTTTTTTAACCAAAATGTAATTCCGTCACAGTCATGGTTAGATGTCAATCTAAGAATGTACCATCTTTTATGTGGCCATTTTACTTTCAATCGACAAAACATGTATTTGCCTGAAATAAATTGATAAAAATATCACATCCTCATTCGGTGGTAATACTAACTTCACTGTAAATTCAGTAGCAATATTTTCAATGCTTCCCCTCCTCCAATACTCTAGATGTTAAAGATGTAATCAGCCTCAAATCTGGGCTGAAATCGATGTCTCTCAAACTCGGCGAAAGTGACATATGTTACAACAGATACAAAATGAAACACATTTGACCACAAAAAACTAAACTTGTTTCCACCATTCACGAGAAAATAGAAGGAGTTGATCTCTAAAAATAAACAGCATGGCATGCCGTTTATTTTTCCACGGCCGTGTCAACAATCGTATACACGTATGGTGCATTCTACCAACGTACGCTATGCGACATCACCGAACCGTGGGCACGAGCCATGACGTTATCCCATGCCTGCAGCTGTGCAGCATTCAAATTCGTGAGCGTCGCTACGTCACGCATACGTCACGCAGTGACGTCATTTTCCTCGCCGCGTACAACACACACTCAATGGTGAGACAGAAAAGCCGTCGAAGCGGACAGAGTTACAAATTTCTCTGACACGATATTCTTGCATTCGTTGTATATGACGATCCCACTATCGTCAAATATAATACATATGATGCTTTGGTAATCTTCCCTGCTGAAAAAACGCACAGGGGAGCGGTTACAAAATCCATCCATTTTGAGGCTGATTACATCTTTAAATGTAACATTTGCCGTCACCGTTTCACCTCAGAATGAATATGCTTTTAATTTCCCATGGGTGAAGTATATAACCAAATGTTTGTACCACTGTATTTCCAGGAATTCAAGAAATCGCAGACAGCACACAGCGAATTGAATATCAATGTTCGAGGTACACAATACACATCCCTGAACTCTTCGAAATCTTGGTTCTTCTTGGTTCTATTCCTACGAAGTAGGCTCTCATTTGCAAATTGTTCGGTAATCAGTGAGTCAGTGAGTTAGTCTATCCGAATCCTTTCTCCGGCAAAATAAGGAGAACCGTTGACATTAGAACCTTAATTTTTGGCATGAACGTGCATTAGGGGACTGTTTAAGTTCTGACCTACTTTTGATGAAAATTTGACCTATTTAGGTGACCTATAAACCTCTTAATTCCTACTTCGTAGGTCCTGTGACGTTAGTCACACTGTCATGTGTTAACTTAAATGAACCAAATTCTGATACACAGGTGAAACCAAAATAAAGAACCATATCTACTATTATTACTTTGGCATGCACACACGACTTGTCAAGGTCAATTGTTGTACATTATCTGGGAGAAACTGAATCATGCTCAGTGTCATATAGTTTACATTTGAAATCTGAATCTGTGGGTCATTCCTAATATCATTACATTATTTTGCAATATGTAAATTAATAAATAAAATGTGAAGTACGTATGCCACTGTAATAATAGATCAGGAGTAAAAATCATTAGGCTCCTTCTACGTCATAGCAATCAACATCTGTAAACATAACAAGTTTTAATGATGTACTGATTTTCAGACACAGCCACCTGGACCTTTCATCTCAAAATGAATAGGGTTCCTCTTTGTCCCATTGATAAGGTACACTCAAAGTGTGTTACCAATCCCTAAACCAGGGGTGTGATGTAATCTATTCCATGGTAACTCATTTAAAATACCATATTTTTGTGTTTTTATTTTTAGGTTATGCAAATTTGGTTCTCCCAGTCTTGATCAATTAATATCTTATCAATGCTCCTCAAGCTATGTACATATCCGAATGAGGAAGCAGATAGGATTTAATTTTAATTAGAGTGTGGTTCTCCTTAAACACTGTCAAATCATGTTTGCGGAACCTCTAGGCAATCCATTACCTTTCACCATAACATCACTTCCCTGATCACCTGGGAATGGAGATATCGCAACTAACAAATACTAACAGATGAACAAGATGGAGAGAAGTTGCGATTGTAATATACAGCCTCTTATTTTGACGGGCATATAAAATGGTGGGTTTGTCGGTATATCTGAATTTCTTATCATTAGATGCTGTTGTCAAAACTTATATAGCATACACATGTACGTATGGTGCTCAGGCCACCACACCATAGAAAGACACACACGGTGCCACTTTTAAAATAATGTCATTGCTAAAACTGATTAATTCTATTAAAATTTGGATGACATCCAAAGGACAATGTGCAGGAACATATAGAATAGTGCCAGTTGTGATAACCTCTTCGTCTGACCCTTATACTGGGCCTGTGTAGGGCCTACCAGGTTCTTTCAACTGGCGTGGTTTCTCTCCATGAAAGTGTGTGTGGACAACAGCCTGACAATATCAGCACCAACATGTACAATATATCACCGGGCTATCTTCACTTCATTCTCATAGCATCAGATTGCATAGCTCCTAGGGTCAAAGTGCACCAACAGCTTTGGAGCAAATTCTGACATAAGGAGAACGTCGCCGCTCTAAACATAGAGAAACCAATCCCAGTGCATTTAATGGATGCTCGAATTTAACCAATCAGTGCAGTGCTAGTTAGACCACTTGTTATCATAGTCTGCCCAGGGTCTCAAATAATACAGGTAAAATTTTATGGTATATGATGTCAGCCGAGAGGTAGCTGTTTGTAGAGTCATGCTCAGTGTCATATAGGCTACATTTCTAAGTCTGACTCTGTATAGGTGTTACCTAAAATCGTATATTTTACCAATCAGTCTGATTTGTTTTAGCTTAAAATATAAAATAAATATAGCCTCATCTGTAATATGTAATAAATATAATTTAAAGTAGGCCTGTATTGCTTTGGTAATTCGATGGTCGGCCTACTTTAAATTTTATTTATTTCATATTATTTACTTGTCCATATAGCTGTTGTGGGTTAAATATTTAGGTAATTTTTTCTTCCAGTAAAATAATGCCAATTTTTATTTATCATAAACTGTTACAGGAAAAGACAAATGTTGTTTTTTTAATGTAATTCCATCAATAAATTATTTTCTTCACAGATTTATCTTTAAGTAGTCTTAGATAGGCACACATTTTACCAACCAATATCGTCCAGTCTCTATTTTAAAAATAATTTTTTCATTTTCATCTCTGAGGTACATGTTAGTACATATAGTGATGTTATAAGGCCGAACAAACTGGCCCCGCAGGGGCCAGTAGTTTGGCCTATATTGGTGAAAACACAACAACAACAACAACAAGACAACCATACCGTTCGCATCACTTTTTCGTTTGGGGGCGGAGCTTGTCGTTCAGGAGTTGCTAAGGTCTGGAGGCCGCCATTGCTCCCATGGAGGATTTCGGCACACCTCGGCTATTCCCGACAAAAATAAAACTGTAACTTCTACAATTTACTCTCCCCGGTAGTTTGTCTTTGAAAATTTTTAACAGCAAAAACGTATTCTGTGCTCCAACGAAACGCTGGGTCTTCTCGTGCAGTTGAGCAGATGTTACACGCGGACATTT